>JAKTPZ010000012.1:20561-136347 GCA_030579215.1 Maudiozyma pseudohumilis
CACCCACACTCACCACACTCACCACACTCACCACACTCACCACACTCACCACACTCACCACACTCACCACACTCACCACACACACACACACGCTGACTTCGTTCGCGCACACCCACCCAAGTGTGCTCACTTCGTTCGCACACTTCGCACACACACCCACCCACAACTCGGCACAATTACATCTAACTATTTACAAATATCTACAAAACTAATTACTGCCGTCTCCACTTTCAGCACTCTCTCCACTCTCCCCAGGGCTCTTGGCACCGTCACTCTTGGCGCCGTCGCCGTTGGCTCCGTCACTCTTGGCGCCGTCGCCGTTGGCTCCGACACCAAGAGCGCCGTCGCCAAGATCCCTCTCCCTCGCCTCCAACGTCAAGTACAGCCTCTGCCCCGCTGCCCCCAGCGTCTGGACCAGCGCACCGCCACTCGCCCCCTGCAGCATCTGCACGAGCTGCGCGCGCATCTCGGGCAAGGGCGCCACTTTACTGAACTCGACGACGCCGCGCGCCTCCAACACCTCGGCGTCCACACTGGCGCCCACCACGAACAGCTTGTCGCGGCCCTGCTGCAGCACCTTCACGAGCCTGGCGACGGCCTGCGGGTCCGCGTCGCGGTACGCCACTGCGGCGGTGGGTCCCGCGAACAGCCTGTGCAAGGGGTGGTCCTTGACGAGGCGGGCGTCGCTGCGGTCGACGGGCATGCACGGGTCCGGCAGCGCCGCGTTGCGGAGGTAGACCTGGAAGAGGTTGTTGCGGACCTTGTGGAGCGTGCCGCCGGTGGCGCGGATGAGGTCGCGGAAGTGGTGGTCCTCGCTCTTGAGCAGGTTGTTGTAGTGCAGGAAGACGACGAGGGGGTGGGACTCCATCATGTGCTTGTACGAGTCGATGAGAAAGGTCTTGCGCGACGCGGCCGGCTTGACCGTGCAGCGGGGCAAGACGCTGTCTGTGCCTGGGGTGAATGGTTTGGCAGTTATGGCAGCGGAGGAGCGCAGCGAGCTTTGCGATTGCAGCGGGGTGCTCAAATGCAGCAAACGACAAGAGGCCAACCCGTTACTCAGCCCAACTGGGCGCACCAGTGTCCTAGCACCTTGTAAACGAAGCATGGTGTGTTGTTGTGGTGTGTTGTACAACCATAAATACAAATCGCAAGGACAAGCACCATTCGCACCCTTGCATGCAGAAATAACAAGCCGGGCGAGGAGCCCGAGCCCTTGGACGCCTGGCCAGAGGCGAGGCCACCCGCGGCGAGGCCACCCGAGGCGAGGCGAGCGACGGAAAACAGCTGGCAGGAATTCAACCGCCCACAACGCGACGCGATGCCGAGAGCAAGAACGGGAGAGCAAGAGCAAGTGTATAAGAACGGGAGAGCGAGTGTATAAGAGTAAGTGTATAAGAGTAAGTGTATAAGAACAAGTGTATAAGAACAACTGCACACGAACAACCGCACACGAACAACTTCACAATGGACGAACGGTACGCAGCCGCGTTTAACATGTACCCGCCGGCACAAGCAACTGCCAATACACAAGGGAGAGTAAGCCCCGGCCCCAGCCCCAGCACATCCGCAAACGCTATACGACAGCAGTACTTACAGGGCGCCCCACTGCAATATGCAAACGGCAGCACGCACAATTTGCGGCCGGACGCGGAGTCGCCGCGCAGGGAAGGAGCAGGCGAGCACGGCGGCAATGCGCGGGGCGCGGGCGTGAATGCTAATACAGCCAAGATATACACGGCACCAGGGGCACCCGTGACACTTGCTAACACACGCTCGGCACCCTCAGAACCCTCAGAACCCTCAGCACCCTCAGCACCCTCGGCTAGCGCCTCGGGTGCCTCAGATGCATCGGGTGCCTCGGGTACCTCGCTCGCCTCCACCTTCGCCTCCGCCTACCACAACACCGTCTCAGACATCCACACCTTCACACCCTCTGTACAACTCCACTGGTGCAAGACCCTCCTCCTTGCCTCGCAAACCCCCTCCTTCGTCGCCCACTACACCATCAACGCCGAGCCGCTGCCGCGGGCGCTCACGCCGCAGGAACTGCAGCGCAACCAGCAGATCATGCTGGAGCACGCGTTCAAGGTGCTCACCAAACTGGCCAAGATCAAGTACCCGGACGCGTTCTACTTGCTCGGATGCCTGTACTCGCACAGGGTGGCGGAGTTGGAGATACCGGGCGGCTACGCGTTTATCGCGAAAGACGACGCAAAGGCGCTGGCGTACTACTGCGAGGCCGCACGGCTGGGACACGGCGAGGCCGCGTACAGGGCGGGCGCGAGTTACGAGTACGGGAGGGGCGTGGGCGTGGATGCGGGTGAGGCGATGAGGTGGTACGAGAGGGGCGCTGTAAGCGCTGAGGCGTCAGCCGAAAGCGCTGTAAGCGCCGAGGTGAGAAGTTCCGCGGGAAGTGCTGCGGCTAGTTCCGCGGAACTTCCCGCGGCTCGCCCCGCCGGCTCCGCCTCGGCACCATCGGCTAACGCCGACGGCACCCTCGGCGGCAACCCCGACTGCATGTACAAAGTGGGCAAGGCCCGGCTAAGCCACCAGGACCCGGGCGCCGGCTTACTAATGCTCGCGCGGGCGCTGGCCCACGGCTCAAGCCAGGCGGGCTACGAGCTGGGCAAGTGGCACGAGGCGGCGGCTGTGCGGGCCGGTGGGTCCGGCGGGTCCGGCGCACAGGAAGAGCGCGAGGCGCTCACGTGGTACTACCGCACGGCGGTGCAGCAAGGGTACGCGCTGGCGCAGTTGCGGCTCGGGGCGGCGTACGAGCGGGGAGAGCTCGGGCTCGCTGTGGACTGCCGCAAGAGTATAGGGTGGTACATGCGTGCGGCGGGGTGGAGCGCTGGCAAGAGCACGGGGCGGGGCGCTGCACAGGGCCCTGGGGAGAGCGGCTCGGGCAACCCCCTGGCGATGCTGGCGCTGTCCGGGTGGTTTCTCACGGGGTCGCCTGGGGTGTTCAGCGGCGATGCAGGGAGGGCGCTGTACTGGGCGAGGGAGGCGGTGAGGGTGAGTGGGGGGAAGCTGCAGAGGGCGGGGCAGGTGGAGAGGGCGTTGGAGGTAGTGAGCTCTGTGCAGTGAGCTCTGTGCGCAGCACAGAGTGAGCGGTTAGTATAGTACAGACCGTTGGAGGCAGTGAGCTCTGTGCGCAGCACAGAGTGAGCGGTTAGTATAGTACAAACCGTTGCTAGACAGTACAGACTGATTAGTACAGTACAGATCGTTGCTAGACAGTACAGACCGTTGCTGGACAGTTCGCCAGTTCGTTGCTATATCGCCCTAATACCCCATTGCATGGATTGCAATTCCCTATTGCAGATTGCAATTCCCCGTTGCAGATTGCAATTCCCCGTTGCAGATTGCAATTCCTTCATATTTCGCATATCCCTTACATCCCGCGCATGATTGGCGCATCTCTACACGTACATAGTTGTATTCTGCATTTACATAGTTGCACAATTGAATGGTTGCCCTGTTGCCCTGTTGCCCTGTTGCCTTGTTGCCCTGTTGCCCTGTTGCCCTGGTGCTTTGCGTGTTTTGCCGTGCTACTACACTGACCGGGTAGTGTTAGCCGCCTACATTTACACCCTCACGTGACACCGGCCTAAAAGTTTTTAGCCGCCGAGGTCGGCATAGTAACAGTACATGAATTTCCATTTGTAAAGCTGCTGTGTAGGGATAATGCACCGTTGCCATATATCAAAGTGCAGGGACACTCGCCTATATACATTTCTGCATTTCCTGTTTGCAGGCTGTGGTTATGGCCTTGGCATATTTCAGGGTACTCCACCATACTACTTTTTGGCAATACAACTGTGTATGGTGGATATGGGATTATTTGGAGATGTGCTGTGCTATATGTATTGTGCTACAGGTACTGTGCGACTGGTACAACGCACGAATGCATAAATGGTATAGGAGCTCCCCCGGTGTGATTGGCAATCGTGTTATTTTGGGGTGTACGATCGGTCCAAGAGTTCAATTGTGAGGTGGTTGTAGAAATACCACATTTCTCGGTATTGCGACGTGCAATTGTTCATGCGAGGGTGGTACGAGTCGTTATGCTTTTGTGAAAGTGCATGGGGTCGTGGTTAGAGCGTGGTGAGCAGTTTAGGAGCACACGGTTGTAAGGTAGTAGTAGATTCATACACATACAAAGTCGCACTAAATCCATACATCATCGCACCCAATCCATACATCATCGCACCCAATCCATACATCATCGCACTAAATCCATACATCATCGCACCCAATCCATACATACAAAGTGGCAATACATGCATACATACAAAGTGGCAATACATGCACACGCAAGATGACAATCAGATATTACAAAGTCGCCGGGTTCATCTTTCAGACATTTAGACGACACAACGAGGAATACAGGGTATTAGAGTTGTCCGTTAAATAGCGATATTGCGATACTCCATTAAAGCCAAGCATAGGGTAAACACAATTTCCCTGCGAAATAGAGTTGCCCCTACATATATCCGATACACGCCCCCCACACCATGCACAAGCACGATGCACAAGCACAAGCACAAGCACGCTGCACAAGCACCATGCACAAGCACGTCTCACTGTGCACCCTATCCACTTCACACTGCACCCTCACACTGGTGACGTCCTAGTACACGCACCCTAGTACACCCACACCCACCCCTCGCTGCGCTCGGCACCCAGCCTCATCGCACCGCGGACCCTGGCCAGCCGCCACATCTCGATTGTGCCGCCCCCGACACACCCACCCACACAGAAACCGGCGCACACCCACACCACACCTCCATGCAGCCTCGCCTCGGCGCGAAACCGCCACCCGCGACACCCGCGCCACACCCACACCCACACACACACACACGGCAGCCCTTCCCGCCCGGTAAAGCCGGAATTCCGCTGCTCATCTTATATAACCGCACGAAAGGCGTGTACCATCAGGGTGGCAAAAAGTGGGGAGGGGGAGGGTGTGTCTCCACTTGTATATATACTGATGGTGTGTTTGCACTTGTATATATACTGATGGTGTCTCCGTTGTATATATACTGATGGAGTGTTTGCACAGGGCCATGTGCATGCGAACAAGACGGGTTCTTTGACAAATATGCAATGGTCAATACCGCTACAGCATATGGATACTGAATAATTGGGGACAATGCGCCCTAATCATGGGTGAGTGGAGTTGCAGCTGTAAAGAAGAAGTGCATGCAACTATAAAAAAGAAGTGCGAGCAATCACAAAGCAAGGGTGCATGCAATCACAAAGCAACGGGCAGACTATCAACCCTTACAATGGTTGAACTGCTCCCCACCATAGCAATTGATAGTCTCCGGCCCATGAAATATCGGGGAATGCCAAATACTACGACACAAGGTCACGGGGCCCCGCCGGGAATCGCCGACCGCCACCCGCCGGGAATCGCCCCCGCCCATCGCCCTCCGCCCATCGCCCTCCGCCCATCGCCCTCCGCCCATCGGCCCTTGTTGACTATCACAAAAAGCGGAATCCGGGCTAGCCCGATCCTCGCATAACAAAGACCAGGGGCCACTGGAGCAGGGCGCCACTAGAGCAGGGCGCCACCCCCAGAGAATCCCGCAGGGCGCAGTGCGCAGTGCGTATTCGCCGCCTCGCTTAACAACACGGCGGCATCTATACGAGAGGGGCCCCCTTTTCCTCCTCTCGCGCAACTGCTCCCCAGACACAGCCGCAGGACACAGATCATCCCCCCTGCGCCCGGCGTAACACGCTCGCACCTCATTGGTCAGCAGCGCGCGCAACGGGCCAAAATTGGTGTCACAATCACGTGCCACCCTGATTTGTGTCACTTGGCACGGCCCATTGAACTGGCCTCGCGCGCTGATTGGCGGGCCGCGTCGTGCTGCTTACTAAACGGCGCCACGGCAGAGTCGCGCAGTTCAGAGCGGTGCGCGGAGGGCAGTGGGTTCTGCGGGCACTGCGGGCACTGCGGGCAGACGCACGGCGCGGCGCGGCCCGCCGCCGTCCCTGTTGGGCCTTGCTGTGGTGTTCTCTCTGGCTTGCTCTGCCTCTCTGCCTCTGCCTCTCTGCCTCGTCGTCGACGCGGATTGGCAGTTTCGCCCTGTTTCGCTGTGCTAGCAGTTGCGCTGCTGTGCTGTACAGTGCAGTGGCCCTGCTCTACTCTGCCTGGACAACTTTGTTAACTTTGACAATTTCGGTTTTTTGCTTTCTTGCATTATTCGCATGGGTCTTGTGCGTTTGCGGTTCGTATATATAAGCATTGAGTATCATCCCTCTTTCTGCTTACAATACCGCTAGCTTTACAAGGGTTTGTTTTTGTTTTTTGTTTTGGTTTGGTTTTGAACTTTTCACTTCTGTTTCAGCCCCCCTTCCCTTTTTAACTAATACCCCCCCGGAATAGATGCACGCTCACGTTCTAAGCACCGTGAACCACTCCACACACAACACACCACACACATCGCTTTGCTCAGCTCACAAAATGACTCAGGACACAGTGCATATCGGAGGGAGACGCTCCAAGCTCGCAGTCGCGCAGTCAGAGGCGGTCCAGCGCATGATCCAGGATGCCTTCCAGCAGTATAACTGCCGCATGACCGCTACCCAGACCCTCGGGGACCAGGTGCAGTTCAAACCACTCTACTCCTTCGGGGGCAAGGCCCTCTGGACAAAGGAGCTCGAAGACCTCCTCTACGAGCAGGACCCGGAGCTCCGCCTCGACGTCGTGGTGCACTCCTTGAAGGACATGCCCACGCTCCTGCCAGACGGCTTCCAGCTGGGCGCCATCACCAAGCGGGTAGACCCCTCCGACTGCCTCGTCATGGCCAAGGGCTCCCAGTACAGGTCCCTCGCAGAACTGCCACCGGGCTCCGTCGTCGGGACAAGCTCAGTGAGGAGGTCCGCCCAGCTGAAGCGCCACTTCCCACACCTCCAGTACCAGTCCGTGAGGGGCAACATCCACACCAGGCTCGACAAGGTGGACAACCCGGAATCGCCCTTCGCGTGCCTCATCCTCGCCACGGCGGGGCTCGTGCGCATGGGGCTCGACTACAGGATCACCCAGCGCTTCGACAGCAGCACAATGTACCACGCAGTGGGGCAGGGCGCGCTCGGGCTGGAGATCCGCAAGGGCGACGCCCGCATGCAGCGCGTCCTCGCAGAGATCGAGGACGTCGAGACGACGGCGTGCTGTCTCGCAGAGCGCGCCCTGATGCGCACACTGGAGGGGGGGTGCTCGGTGCCTATCGGCGTGCAGACAGCGTACAATGTCGGCACCAGAACTCTGGCGTTCAGCGCAATTGTCATCGACGTAGAGGGCACGTCGTGGGTGGAGGAGTCGACGAGGGTGGTGCTGGGCGACGACTGGCGCCAGGACGCCATGCAGTGCGGCAACGATTTGGCGTTGCGCATGATCGAGGGAGGCGCCAAGAGGATCCTAGACGAGATTAACCTAGACAAGCTGCCAGTGAAATAAACGCAATTTACATTGCAGCGATGTTGAAATCCTCACATCCACTTATTGAGATGTTGAGATGGCTCACATTCGTTTTTGAGCTGTCGAGATGCCTCACATTCGTTTTTGAGCTGTCGAGATGCCTAACTTTTAATGTTGAGATGCTCCACGCACTCACAACCACGTCCTAATGTTTTATTTATATAGTCATACGTTTTCCTTTGTAATTAATGTACATAACTTTGCATTTGTGATATAGGCGGGGTATATGACGTGGTGACGTGATGTCTAGGGGGGGGTGCCATCTCAACCCAAGAGTTATACCCCTTTGGTTCTTTGAATATATCCTCCAAACACCCCGTTATAATTAGCATGTTTTCTTTTTGAAACTACGTAAATCTAAATCGTTCTTCCCATGATATTTCTTAACCGAGAATACTCCATATCTTAACCGAGAATACTGCATATCTTATACACACATCTTCTCCTGACACGGTAAATTGGCCATCGCAATATGTATTCGTATCGCGCCATTGCAATATGTATTCGTATCGCGCCGTTGCTTTCTATATATGTATCGCGCCGTTGCTTTCTATATACGCATCGTTTCCTAACTATAACATCTCATTGATAATTCTCGACATCTACATATTCACTTCAAGATATATATTCAGCATAGTGACGACCGAATAATCGAGCAGCAGCACCAGACTGATACGTCTGTCGATTTTCCACCCGTTCATCGGAATGCCCACTATAAAAATAAACATCGCCACAAGCACACCCAACGTGCTCAACTTAAGGTGCGAGTCGAGGGTAAGATCAATAACCCACTCGTTTGTAAGAGTGTGGCGGCCAATGTGGAAGTAACTCAACAGCATAAGCAACAGGCCGTCAAACCCAACTCCAAACAGGAAGTACAACAGCGGACTGCCGAAACACGCACCTAGCGCGATGTCAACTATACCAGTCTTGACAAACGTCAGGTTAGAGACAAGGTCACCAACAGAATTACCCCACGCAAACACTGTTATTCCTAGGATACTCTCGGAAACATGGAATTTCTCAGTCCACAGCTGTAGAATAGCAACGATATTATCCACAATGGCAGATATCGCACATATAGAAGTCAGGAAACCCATAATAGACACCAGATTTCGCATAATGATTCTGCATTGCAGCTGATGGCCCTGGGACCAAACAAAGTATGTCCCAGAGACGAGTGCAAATATCACAATGGCAAGAAGGTCAGGAATTTGCCGTGTTATTAGCACATACATTATAATCGGAGAGATCAGCACCCGCAGTTTCTCGTCACCCGCCACAGGCTCTGTCACATATGTGTGTGTGTCGTTCGGCGTTGGCAATACCGAATGGATTATTGCTGAAATTGGCGTGGTGACCAATAGCATGAAAAACTCAAAATGGCACATGGCAATAGGACTATGCGTTGTCAGGTAATGGAATAGACGGTATCCTCTAGTGTAACAACATGAGTGGTTTCTACTTTTAGACCCGCATGATGAAGCTGATGCGTGGGAAGAGGGACGTGGACTCAGTTCATCGCTGAATGATATCGAATTATCGGAGTGGATCGCATTGTCATCGACAGATCCAGAAACGTCCATAACGGGAGCAAAATCCAAACTACGAGACTTTCGTAGGGGCGGCCTCGTATCAAAATGACCTGAACTTCTAGGGACTTGCAAAAGATTATTGGTTGGCGCAATTGGGGCAGTTGTACCACTGCTACCGTAAGTTACATTAGTTTCGTGCAAAGAAACAGCAACATCCGTATTCACCAACGATGACGACTCATCATCCGCATCGCCAGCGGTATCTATTACCTTCTCCTTGTCATGGGCAAAGACATCCTCATTCTCCCATATATCCAGACAATCTCGTAACGTCATTCTAAATCCTCCTTTGTAGTTGTTCGCTAAGTAACCCCTGATCTGAAATTTAATCTTGTCTCTTCGTATCTCTTCTTCCTCGTTGAATCTGGACAGGTTCCTGTATAAAAGTTGACTTTCATCGTCATGTACCAGACTATGTATACTATCCAAACTGGGCTCGTTATTGCTGACAATCTCACATATGTCGTTGGTTAACTCCGTAGATATATCGTAATCTTCACGTTGCTTTGTATCATGCTTCAGTTCATATATTGTGAAAGATACATGCGCAATGTAACAGACCATGATGAAAATACACTCAAATACGTCTAGCTTGCCGTCCCAAAGAACAATCGACATGATTATGATCATTGCACTCATGGCAGATATATCCTCAAGGTAGTGCTTTTTGGCATAGTTCAATACGTTGACATACACAATCTCCGAATCTTCATCGATGATATGTATAGGCCGTACTAACCCCATTAAACCAATAACCACTGTGGTGAGGAAGAAGACACCTCCGATAAGCTCTCCTATTGCCAACGATGGAACGCCCGCGCTCATCGACTGGTAGGCACTTGTTATTTCTGGTATACCGTTACCCAGAGCAAGGAGAGTCATGCCTGATATACGGTCAGATATGTGTAAAATCTCCTTTGATATCACAGACAACGATGGTGTCAGAAAGTCGGACGTTAATAGACCCAGTGTTATGAAACATGTGATGAGTGTCAATGGCACTGTGTATATCTGATGCAGAATGAGATCTGGGTAACCAAAGTAGAGACCGATACAGACAACATTAAAGATATAAAAACAGACCGCAATGAACGATCTGATGGTTCTCTGCATGGTGTTCTTATTGTGTTCCTATCCGTATATGGTGGGTGTTGTTCTGCTGACTCAGGACAACTCTGGCAGAAGTAAATGGCTTCTAATGCAGATACAGTATATTGACTTGCTATTTTGTTATTATAGTAGTGTGCAGTATATATATTTACCAGTCCAGTAAGACTAATAAGGTACACAAAGCACTGGTTGCAGGTCTGTTGCTGTCTCACTGTTAGTACATTGTACAATGGTAGAGGTGAGTTGCATTCCTTTGAACTCTTATGCATTAACGGGGCGTCATCGGCTTCGATTTTGTTCGCCGTAATGTTTTTCCTCACAGAAACTGCCGCACAGCTTATATTGTGACGTTGCTAACTGATAAAGACAGAAATGTCAAAGAACTAGACAGAATATTATGTTGAAATGTGGATTTTGCTGTGCTTTGCAAATATTTCAAATTCTAGAAGATGTACTATTCTCGATTATATTAATTTTTTTTTCCTTTATATAGTGCTTATGGATCCATTTCTGGAAATGACATAATGTTACTGTTGGACACCCAGTCCTCCATGAGAATGCGGAGTCTTGCAGCACCTACATACTTGTGTTCAGCTACTGCTGATGTGAGGTTTTCACCTAGCAATCTCAACAATTTTGCTCCTTGGTCTCCATACTTTTGGAGAAACTGCCGGGCTGTGGCATCCCACCAGGCACCGAGGACGACAAAATGGACATTTGTGAGTAACTTTATTGGTGTGTTTGCCATTCTAGCTACCATCATCCAGCTAAAGTCGAACGACCACGGATTATTTTGACCTGGAACCATGGTATCCAATCTGGTGATTACAGAGAAGAGTGTGACCATTCCACTTATACGCTCGTCGTACGAAGTGGATGCCTCCCATTTATCCTCCGAGTTACGTTTCCAGCCCATATTGGTACGGCCGTTTTCTGTGTCAATCGAACATGTGAAGCCGATAACAAACGGACATTTCTTTACGAAACGTGCCATCAACAGTTCTTTTAAATCGGGAAACTTCTGTATTAGGTACAATGCGAGTTTTCCCAGTGGTAGGGCAGATTCTGGCTTGACCCTGACTTCATTTTCTGCCTGATGAACGATAGCCTTGGCAGTGAAATTCAAAATCCACTTGAACATCAATGGCTGCGCGGTAGTTTGGTTGATCAGATTTTCCAATTCAATAGCAACACTTTGTAATTGGTTGTTTGAGTTTGTTAATTGGCCAAATTTCGGGTTAATCTTTCTTCTGTGACGAGATAACAGGTTTTTCTGCTCTTTGTCCAGATTCTTGACTGGCTCTACGATATCTCGCTTGATGGCTGCGATTTCTGCCTTGTAATGAAGGAATCTCTTCTCAATGGAAGAAAAGTTGGTGGTGTATTTACCCCGGCTTTCAGCTAGTGCTTCTTCTTTGGCCTTTGCTTCGGCTTCTTTCTTCTTCAGTAGTGCTTCTTGTTCTTCCTTTTTCTTTTTGGCTTGTTGTTCTTTCAATTCCTCTTGTTTTGCTCTTTCTGCAGCAGCTCTCTTCTCAGCCTCGATCTGTTTCTGCTTTCGTTCCTCCTCATTACGCAAACGTTTGGCCTCCTGCTCCTTGCGCAATCGTTCTTCTTCGATCCGCCTTAAACGTTCCTGTTCCTTTGCCTTCTTGTCGGCTAGAATTTTGTTCACCTCTTTCTGGTTAGTTAGTTGCAATTGTTCGAATCTGTTGCCAACAGATGATATCAATTCTGATATTATACTCTTTGCTGGTACTGGTTCTTCCGATTTAATTAATTTTGGAACTTGTGTTGGACTATTCTTTGTTGAAGAGATGTCTCCTGTTTCCTCGCGGTACACAACAAACTGCGCACGACGTTGTTCAAAACGTGGCAGTTTTGAGTTGAGTTCTAATTCATTCATGATAGCTTGTATATCTTTCTCCTCTTCTGCCTTCTTAGATTTCGATTCTGTTGTGTGGAGGATTCCATCATCTTCCCTGGACAGCTGCAAATCGGGCACAACAGATACGTTTTCTGTTTCCTGGAGGTCAGTAGTCTTCTGAGCTGACACTGGGGTCTCTGGGACTCTCAATTTGACTGGAGATATTGGTATTGAGGTTGGTGTGACGGGAATCGGATGTGATTCGTTTGTGGTAGTGGCATATGGCTGCTTGTCATCTGTGATTTCATCATCAGAATCTGAGTTCAAGATATCATTGAAATTGTATCGAAAGGCAAACATCGTGGCGGAATCACTATTAACCTCTAGTAACGACTTCTTATCACAATAATGACGTTGCCACCTATCTGTATCAGGTCAAAAAACACTTTGTCAAACCCACATATTGTCCATTTGAGTCAGTTGTTTGGATGCATTTGCATAATCTTTTCCAAGTTCTGAACCATTTTCTTGCGGCGATGGTCCTGTAGAAATTTTACTACGGGGTCGCCTAGGTGAACAATTAAGAAAGTAATGAGCAGTGTAATACTCCTCTTTATATACATTCATAGGATCCAAACTACAAAGACTTCAATATAGCATCATTACAACAGGTCGTGTACCATTCCGTTCGAATACGTACAATATGCAAGTGTGGCGGTCAAGAAGTGCAAGGAAACAAGTGCAAGAGGACGATCTTCCCAGTGGTGTCCCTGCCCAGAACGGTCTTACCTTCAATGTCTGGTACAATAAGTGGTCCCAAGGAAGTTCATCTAACGGTAACGACAGGTTTGTGACGCCGTTTAGGCTGGATGTGCGGCGGGACCCCGGCACAACCAAATCGGGGGCCGATGCTAGGTTCTGTCTCTATTTTGCACGTGGATGTTGTGTCTTGGGACCCAAGTGCACGTACCTTCACCATATTCCAGACGAGACCGATGCCCGTAGTGGCTTGTTTACAGGAACGACAGATTGCTTCGGTAGGGAGAAGTTCGCAGAGTTCCGAGAAGATATGGGCGGTGTTGGTTCTTTCAAGGTGCAGAATGCTACCTTGTATATCGGAGGTATTTCTAGTGCTTTGAACAATAAACCACTGAAACCAACACAAATAGAGAGCCGTATCAGGTTTATGTTTACTCGCTTGGGCAGCATCGAGCGCATCCGCTACATTGAGGACAAGAACTGCGCGTTTGTGAAGTACAGACGGCAGATAAACGCAGAGTTTGCCCGTGAATCCATGATGAATCAGAGTCTGTTGCTTCCCAACGACAAGGAGTGGGATGAGAGACTAGACGGGGCGGGCTTATTGGTAAAATGGGCTAGAGACGACCCTAATCCAGAGGCCCAGAGACAAAAGAAGGATACTGAAAAGAGGCATATGCTAGAATTGCTCAAGACCTTGGTCAAGGACCACGAGGACGGAAAGGACAACAGTGCGGATAGCTACAAAGATGAGACGCAAGACGAACCCTCAGAGGAACAGGACACGCCCCGTACTCAATTCATGAAGCAGGCAAAGAAGCGGCTACAGGAGAGAGGAATAGAGCTGGAACCAGCCCTGAAAAGACTGAACAAACGCCCAGCCGCCAACTAGACCAGTCAAAAGACTCATTCCAGGACAGGACATCGCAACGACTGTCCTTATTATACGGATTATCACAGATCAGACGACCTGCTGATGCTGATGTAATCTAATATCACTCCACACGAGGCGTTTACTTACCAGGAGCGAAAAAAAAAATGAGAGAGAGGAATAGCGGCTTCCGGCAAGGCGCCTTGTTTGACGAAACGGTGTTGACTATTTACGCATTTCTGCATATCTGATGGCTGAAAGGTTGCGGATGCCTTTGGCGTTTGAAGTTGGAAGATCTGGCACTTTTCCTTTTGTTTGTAACTGGACCGTGCATATACAAAGAGTATATACGTCTGTAACACTAGTGAACGAATTCCACTGGATATCAACGCGTGCGGTTGTTATTCTATAATACACATTTACACATTTGCACTTTATAACCGGGTTTTTACCGCGTTTGTTTACTGTTAAACAGAGAGATTGCATTCTCAGTATTGCATTTTTCACCAAGAGGTACTATCAATCGGAGACATCTAACTATTGGATTAGTGTGTTTGTCCTTTTTTTGTTTTCGTTTTGTGATAAACAGAGATAATTTCAAAGTTAGGGTCACACACATATACCCTTTATCCTCTTTCGACACTCCAACCTAGATTACACAGCAACAATGGATTTTTTCAATTCGGGGAACGACAATATGAATATGTCGAATACTGGTGGCGATAACTTCGGTAACTTCGACATGGGCTCTTTTGACCAAGAGAACCAAAGTGGCAATGATCAATCTGGTAACTTTATGCAAACTCAAACTCCATTTGACTTCAATGAGCCACCCCAGAATATTAACAGAGCCGGCAGTGCTATGAGCATGAACCTGAACATGGGTCCAAACATTTCGCCCCAGGTTATACTAAATAAAGGGTCCATGTTAGAACCAGAACCATTACCGAATAATGCGCAGCCAATGTATAAACAGACTAGTAGGCATAGTACTACCAATGGATCTCCAGACCAGGGCAATATCAACATGTACAATAACAACGTGTTGTCTCCGCAACTTTCTAACTCGCAGAACCCATCGACGCCGCAACAAATATTAATGAGGAACAACACCCAGAATCCTGCTCTTCTAGCTAACACTAACGCCCAGGGAATGTCTAATATGACTCCTAATAATATGCAGCAAATCTCAAACCAGGCATCTCCAATGGATAACCCATCTCCTGCCAACCTAATGCAAAGAAACGACTTCGGCAAGATGCAAAATAACAATAACAACGGAAATAGGAGCAACAGCAACAATGCTAACCAAACGGGGAATGCCAATGATGGAAATCGTGGTAGTGCAACGTACCAGGACAGAAATGCAATGATGGCTTCTTTACAACAGCAACGTATGCAGGCATTCCAGATGCAGCAACAAATGCAACAGCAGCAACAAATGCAGCAGCAGCAGCAAAGGACATCTTCTTCTGGGAACCAGGGTAATAAACAGCAGATGCCTCAAGCAAGAATGACTGCTCAACAGATCCAACAAGCCCAACAATTGCGACAGCAACAGCAGCGTCAACAGCAGCAGCAACGCCAAAGACAGCAGCAGCAGCAAAGGCAATCATCCGTGACGGGAAATGATAAACAGCCAACCCAATCATCCCGGATGTCCGCGCAGCAAATGCAACAGGCCCAACAGCAGAAAGCAATGCTCCAAAACCTCAGTCCTGAACTACAACAGAGAATATCTGCTGAACTAAGCAACAAGCAATATGAACTCTTTATGAAATCGTTGATTGAAAATAGTAAAAGGAGAAATATGTCTCTTCATGCAATTCCAGAGATTCAAGGAAGAAAGGTCAATTTATTTTTCGTTTATATTATTGTTCAAAGATATGGTGGAAGTGACCAAGTAACAAGAAACCAAACCTGGCCCCAAATTGCTGCAAAACTACAGATAGCAGACGCACAGCAGCTTGAGGCACTCTATTTCAAAATATTACAGCCTTACGAGAAATACATGATTTCTCCAGAGGGTATGAAGGAAACACAAGCTAAAAGGATATTTTTGCAACAATTTTTACAGGAGCTCCTGAAAAAGGTTCAGCAGCAATTCAGAAACCAGGGCAATAATCAAGCTCAGGCTCAGGCCCAGGCCCAGGCCCAGGCCCAGGCTCAGGCCCAGGCTCAGGCCCAGGCTCAGGCTCAGGCTCAGGCCCAGGCCCAGGCACAAGCTCAGGCACAAGCTCAAGCTCAATCTCAATCTCGTCCATCAGGAAATAATAATCCGCCGATTGCTATACAGCAGCAGCAGCAGCAGCAACAACAACAACAATTACAGCAGCAACAGCAGATGCAACAACAGATGCAACAACAGATGCAGAAACAACAACAATTACAACAGATGCAACAAATGCAGCAACAACAACAGCAAATGATGAGCAATAACAGGGCACCATCATCTTCAATGGGAACACCTATGGCTAGTGCTCCAAGTCCCGCTGGCCCAACTGCAGCAAGCAACAAGAAAGTTGCCAAGAAAGCAAGAAAACCACGTCCAAAGAAGAAGACTAAAAAGGAGTTAGAGCTAGAGAAAAAGATCAAGGAAGAAAAGGAGGAGGAAGAGAAAAAGATATTGCTCGAAAGAGAACAACAACAAAAGAAAAATTTAGAAAAGAGGATACAAGAGAGATTTGTTCGTGAGATGGCCAAACTTCCAAAGGTTTATGAAAGAACACTGATCAGGAATTATAAACCATTAACGCAGGATGTAGAGTACGTGAATGGCTACGATATCAATTATGTATCGAATATCGGAGAAAAAATCGATGCGAACAGGCCAATTTTCTTGTTCTCTCCTGAATTGGGTACAATTAATCTGCATGCGTTATCGATGGCTCTGCAGTCCAGTAGTTTGGGTGAGATCAATTGCGCGCTAAATTCTCTACTGGTTACTAGTGCAGATGGGAATTTGGTAATACCTCTGAACCTATACCCTTCATTATTGAATGCTATCTGCATTCACGGAATAAATACGATGAGAGATTTATCAAAAAATTGGGATAACCCAAAGAAATTGAGAGAACGCCAGACAAATAAAATCAATAGCTACTGTGATGAGTATGATACAAATAGTTACCTGGATCGGGGTACTATGGCATACAACCAGAATTCGCAAAGACTAGATGCCATCTTCGACTTGTTCACAAAGAGACAATCCAAAGATGATACAGTGAAGGTTACTGTGGACTCTCTTACTGGTGTTGACATATCACAATCCGACTCTGTGGAATCTCCTCCAACTTCTGTTAGTGAGTCAGATGTTGATCTAGATGAGTCAATGGATCAGCAACTAGCCAGCATTACTAAATCACAAACACACCCAAAAAAGTGGAAATATCTCCCAGATAGATTGTGCTTTTCTCATATTTCTCATCTCGATGATATCGAAATATACCGTCCTTCTTATGTTGAAGCACTGAAGAGTATCAAGGAGGAAGTAGATAGTCCTTTTACCAAAGTAAACACTCGCGACGCGGAAGATCCTAGAATTCTTCTTGTGGATCAGCTTTCGACTATTTCTATGATTTTGAGGAACATATCGTTTTCTGATGTGAATGCAAACATTATGTGTACTAGTCACATTTTGAAAAGGTATCTATCAGATCTACTGTGGCTTCTTTACGTGGATCATACAAAGCTAATATTTGAAAGAAAGATTCTAAATTTCAAAAAGGATGTGATAATATTGTTATCAAATATTGCACATAACTTGAAACTCGACTCCGAACTGGATGTTATGATGCTGATCCTGCTAAGTTTAAGTTTTGGTGAACCAAAGAGGATACGTTCAGATGAAGAACCCAATGGAATAACTTACTTTGAGTACTCTGTTAACTGGGGCAAATACCAATCATTTGGTGTTGATATTTTTGCGAAACTTTTGTCGTTGAACCATCCTAACCGAACATTCATCCAGTCTGTTTTACTTGGGAAATTTAACGAGGAACGTAAATCGAAAAATGTTGAGATCGTTAAAAGCCTATTATCAAAATACAACGAACAGGTTCCAACAAGGTTATTAAATGATGTTGTGTCGTTTCTTTTGTCTGTTATTCCATTTAATCAGGTCACAGTTCAACCAGGTATGATCGATGAAGTTGCACCTACGATCCTTCAGTCATTAACCTCGATTTATGAAATCGTGAAGTTAATTGATACTACTGAATCTAAAAGGGTAAACAACTCGGTCGATCGATTGAGAAATAACGCACTGCAAGCTAAGGACTTGCCAGTCATTTGGTTGACGACATTTGAAAATATTGGTCTCAACTTAAGAAGACTTTATGGGTTCTTCCAAAACCTAATGATGCAAAATGAGAATGCTCCTTTGATTTACAAAAGTATTAGTTGCAGAAGCGTTAAATTATTGACTTTATTGTTAAGTAAAGCTGCAACCACCAAATCCTCTTGTGAGAAACTGATTAAGATCCCTCATTTATTGCCGGGTGAATCTGAATTCTTAACTGTGTTGGGTAATCCCATTGTTGATCAGGACTTTGTAGCCGAGATCAAGGTATTCTACCAAGTAAGAAATGAAATTTATGAAAATATTTAATTATATAAAATTTTTATTAGCAAGATAGAACTGCTTTCGTTTTTAAAATCTAGATTTGGGGTTGTAGGTTGTTTGAAATCTATATAAAAGTTACTAAATAAAAATATTATCTACTCAAGATCGGACGCTTCGTCAACTTCTTTTTGTTCTTGAACAAAGTCTAAGATGCTCTGAGCAAGGCTTGCGTCACCTACTGCATCCTGTATTTCATCGATATTCAATTTTAAGAGCCTATCATATCGTTTTATTTTTTTTCTTAAATTGAAATAGTCGATTTTTGATAGACCTTCTATTGACAGGAGCTTTGAGAATCGTTGAATATTCTCATTTTCAGAATCCTTCACTGATTTACTCTTTTGTTTTGCGCCCTTTCTCAAATGTGTACCATAGGAGGCGGTGACGTTAGGGTCTGGTTGTTCCCTCCCTAATTTTAACTCTAGGATTATGTTTACTGTTTGAAGCGGCGAGGAAGACCAAATAATCTTCAATGTTGGGAATTTCATAACTAGTTTGGCTAGTTTTAATTGAATTTCATCTTGGGAAAGTTTACTCGAAATTGGATGTGTAGTAGACAGATTCATTTTTCTATAGTTTTTCCGTTCACTGAAAGGTTCTAGAGAAAATGACTGGTTTTCTTCAAACTCGATTAATAATACTGCATATTTGTAATATTGAACCATTTTCTTGCACTGGTTTACCAATCTATTATTTTGAAGAGATGCAATTAGATCTGATATGGCCTTTCTCTCGAGACAAATGTCCGGTGAAATAATATAATCGCCTACAGAGAGCATAATAGGCACAACACGGACACCATAACGAAACAACAGACCTGGTAGGGATGCGTTAAATTCACGTGTATCCACAATAACAATATCTTGGGTAAAATGCTGCATTCTATTTTGACCTCCTGCATTTCTAGTGTTCCGGTTATTAAGTTTATTCATCTTTATTTTACGTTCAGCCAGATTTTTAAAATGTGAGATGTCTTCAGGCGCTTCAAAATGATGAGATAATTGTGAATTTTCTTTAATTAGTTTGGAAAATGCGTCCTTTTCGTGTTTTATTGCGAGTAAATGTCTCTGTTCTTCGACACTCTCTGCATAGTACATGAAATACACTTTCAAATCAAGATTCTGAATAGAGCGATATATTTCTACTCTTCGGATAAAGGTCAAATCTGGTTCGAACATTATAATGTAGGAAGGTTTGATTTCCTGCAGTAGGGTTTCATCATTAACATTTGAAAATTTTTCGATAACGACTTGTTCGCTGCTACTGATATATTCCAGGCTCTCGATTCTCTCATTCCATATAGATTCCGTTATTGTTGGGTGTGTTTCCGTTGTCTTATCTGGTAAAATGAATTCATAATCATCTCCTTCTATCTCGATCTCATCGGGAATTATCTCGTAGCTGTGTAGGTCATCCTCCTGTTCTTCAGAGACTAATTCATGTTCTAATAATTCAATATCGGATTCAGCCTCGCCATCGTCTTCATCGTTTTCGATTCTGCTTAGTTCGTTTTTGACATCATATGTCCCAATAGCACCTTCAATGTCCTCCCCGGCTCCTGCGGTCTTCATTCTTTGGACTTCGGCAACAGCAGCCGCACCACGCGTTCTCCTTCTCTTCGAGACGACCTGGTCCTTCGCAAATGTTGTACTAACGTCTAATTCGTTCTGATGTGTGCTTTTCTCTTTAACTTCGTTTATTATTCTTTTCCTATCCTCTCGTCTTTCTTTATAATACTGTAATTTGGCCAGCATCAACCTGCGTAAACCTTGCTTGCGGTTTCCCATTTTCAACAATCGGGACAACTGTGCTACTGTTATTTCATCAGAACATACAATAAGAGTGGGACCTGGTCTATCTTTGTCTAGACGTTCTTGTGAAATATCGTCTAAAATACTCATCAATTGTTCCCACTTAGGCATTTCTTCTAGAACATACCCTTCCTGGTAAAACACCCTTTTTCGTGCGAATGATATAACGAGTTGTGATTCTTCGGCCATCAGCCAAGGTGATTCGATGTACTTCCTGGAGATAGATGGTTTGTTCGCATCAAGACTAGTTTGTACCTCCTCATAGAAATCTACAGAATCTGACGTTAACAACGATTTTTGCAGCATCGATAAAAACCTGATATCCTTAACAAGTTGTTTTGATTCGTAAGATATACGATGCCAATTCGGCATCATTACAGCGTTAATTGAGCGTAGGAAATTGGTGTTCAACGATCCTTCTAATGTCCACCAATCTCTTGCCAGAGTTGGATTCTTCCTATTCAGTTCCCTGATACATTTATTCAAACATTCCATCAGACCAAATTGTATTTGAGCCATTGAGTTAGTTTGGGATACTTTCACCTCAATAACCTTGTTATGATCCGAAGTTTTGTTTAGTACTGATGATATTTCAACTCTAAAGCGCGGCCATAGTAATACATTTTGGAATCGGAGCTCTTTCATTCTTTTTAACAAAGGTGAGAATTCCATTGTGAATGATTCCGGAGACTCTGAGAACCCCTTAATAAACCCCCATCTGTTTTCGGATCTGTAAATTTCCAGGATGAATGACTCATTGGAGTAGTTCTTCAGCGTATCAACATTAAGAACGATCATCCCCGTTACCTTGTTTGGGTGTAATACACCTGATAAAAGGTCTACTATTAATATTCTAGATGTCACGCTCGCAACACCACCTTGCTGGTATAATTTCCTTCTCTGTTCTACTGTCAGAGACTCGGACGTCACGATGTGGAAGGGACGGTTAGTTCCAGACTGGCCGTCTACGTTATCATCGGTGTCCAGCCATGATAATTCCTGCATCCATTCGTGCAGCTGTCTGTTGTCTGTATTGGAGGCATTCAGTACGATCACAAGCGATCTTTTTGATTCTCCATTGATCTTTGTAGGGGTTGATAAAATGTGGAGAAGGTTTGCTACTATGCCAGTCACTCCAAGGCCCTTACCTATAATTACCAGAGGATCATCGGAAACTAGAGCACTTTCAATAATCTGTTGTTGAAAGGGCAACTCTACACTCAGTTGCACATCTACAGGTCGTATATCTTCAATATTTGGTTTTAAATCATTTGTTTTATCCGGATCTATGGGAATAAGCGGGTACAGGGGCGCTTCATCGTCTGAACTATCCTTGCCGGTGTCCGAATTTGCCTTGGGGCTGTTACCCGTGCTTGACCCTTGCCCAATTATTTCATCTCCAGTTCCTCGACTTGAAGTTTCGGGGCCTATTTGCTGATCTTGCCGCGACAGTTCCAGCTGAAGCAGCTCCTCATCGGAATCCTCATCTTGTATAAACAACCCAGACATTGCGGTCTTGATTCCAAAGGACAACTATTTAACCAGTATCTTGTCCTGGAAGTCTCAATACCCTTATACTAGTGTAACAGCCAATCCTAAAGGTGCAACCCGACCAAATCACAACATCACCCCTTCCTTAAGACTTGTCAGGGATGGAAAATATCCCACCCAAATGACGCCGTTTAGCGCATCGCGCCCAGAGGTGGACCGGCCCACTCCAGTCATATTTTTTTTTTTTCAGCAAGACAGCTCGATGGGCGAAAACTGAAATTTATTCACACCAATCGTCAAGCAGAGTCAACTTTCGAGACAGTAATAAACACATCTTCAAAGAGCACTCAGGAACCCACAAAACATTCAGAAGTTGTGAGTTGTGTATACTCTGTTATTCATTCCTTTTGAACCAGCTTTTATCCGTTCGTTTTGATCCCGCTGTGATATCTTCGATAGGCTGTATTTGATTCATTCTTTAACCAAGCCTTGGTTTATTCCTTAAGCAAGCCTTCATTTATTCCTTGAGCAAGCTTTCACACATCCACTTTAGACGAGCTTTCAAACATCCACTTTAGACAAGCTTTCATTTGCATCTTTTATCGGTTCCTAAAAATCTAATAACGATGTCAGTTATTGAAAACTACGCTAATAAGCCAGAACCGTCAATCTCTCTGGAGTTCTTCCCTCCAAAGACAACGTCTGGTAAGGCTAATTTGCTGGAGCGTATAGGACGTATGAACATCCTGGACCCCACATTTGTTACTGTAACGTGGGGTGCCGGTGGTACAACGGCAGAAAAGACCCTGGATCTGGCGGGAATTATTGCCCAGTCCTTCGACATACCCGTCTGTATGCACCTGACATGTACAAACACCGACACAGCTTCCATTGAGGATGCTTTGGAAGAGTGTCGAGCCCTTGGAATCAAAAACATTCTCGCGCTGAGAGGCGACCCATCCATAGATGATAACTCGGATGGCTCCTTCGGTGAGTTCAAGTATGCTGTCGATTTGGTGCGTTATATTAAGCAGAAATACGGCGACGAATTTTGTGTGGGTGTTGCTGCCTACCCAGAAGGTCATTTCAGTATGGAGGACGATACCTCTGTGGAGCAAGATCCAATGAGAGATGTTCAGTATTTAAAAGAGAAAATCGACGCCGGTGCTGAGTTTGTCATTACACAGCTTTTCTACGATGCTGACAAGTTTCTGGCCTTTGAGAGCATTTTCAGGGCTCAGATTTCAAGCACAGTGCCTATCTTCCCTGGCCTCATGCCAATAAACTCCTACCTCCTGTTCAACAGAGCCGCTAAGCTTTCGCATGCCTCCATTCCGCAGAGTATCCTGGACAAATTCCCACCTGCAATCCAGGCTGACGACAACATGGTGAAATCGATTGGTGTTGATATACTCATTGAGATTATTGACAAGATTTATAGAGGTACAGAGGGCAGAGTAAGGTGTTTCCACTTTTACACACTGAACTTGGAGAAGTCGGTCGCCGAGATAGTAGCCGAGTCACCAACACTTGCCCATATTGTTGATGAAAGTGAGGAGAGTGACGGCGAGGTTGTTGAAGGAGGTAGTGGTGCAGCTGCATCTACTGGTAACGATGCAGGGAATAAGCATTTGGACAAAGAGGGTGATATCACGCTAGATAACCTGTCGTTGAACAATGATGGACGCAAGAGACGGCGTTCAAGTGTTTTGTCCACTGACCTGGCAGTTAGCCGTGCCGTTATCAATAAGGACTCGGTCGACGGTCTAAACGAGTTCAGTTACAAGAATGGTGTACCATCCAAAAAGTTTCTCCTATCTATATCGAGAGGATCCGGTGCACTGGGTCGTGATGCCACCTGGGATGAATTCCCTAACGGTAGATTCGGTGACTCGCGGTCTCCTGCATATGGTGAAATTGACGGATACGGTCCAACAATTAAGGTGAGTGTGAGAAAGGCGCAGCAAATGTGGGGCAAACCCACGGACATCAAGGACCTCAAGAAGATATTCATCAAATACCTTGAGGGGTCGATAGAAGCCCTGCCGTGGAGTGACCTGGGACTGTCCCCAGAGACGGCGCTGATCCAGGAGGAATTGATCCAGCTGAACCATCGTGGTTACTTGACATTATCGTCCCAGCCTGCCGCCAATGCCGCAGCCAGTACGGACAAGATATTTGGCTGGGGTCCCGTCAACGGTCTTGTCTACCAAAAGGGTTTCGTCGAAATGTTTGTACACAAGCAACAGTGGGAGTCCGTGTTGAAGCCCCGGCTGGATCACTACGGTCGCCGTAAAGTCAGTTACTATGTTGGAGATGCCAGCGGCGCTTTTGACACCAACTTGGACAGTGGTAGCTCGAACGTTGTTACCTGGGGTGTGTTCCCTAACAGTCAGATCATTCAAACAACCATCGTCGAGGAAGAGTCGTTCAAGGCATGGACCGACGAGGCGTTCAGTATCTGGTCTGAGTGGGCCAAACTGTTTCCCAGAAACACCCCTGCCAACAGCTTCCTAAGACAGATGCGTTCTGAGTACTGCATTGTATCCATAGTGCACCACGACTTCATCGAAATAGACGAGCTCTGGGAAATACTCCTGGAGTAGGTGCGCCTGTCCCAGAGCCTAGGTCCTTCACAATAGCATAATAGCATGTATGTATGTATGTATTTGTAACTACAACGAATCTATAAAGCAATGAGAAATAGTATACAAATTCAAGAGCAAAGGAGAAATAGCATACAATTTCAGGAGCAATGAGAAATAGCATACAATTTCAGGAGCAAAGGAGAAATAGCATACAATTTCAGGAGCAATGAGAAATAATATGCAAAACCAAAAGCAACAGGTAAATTAGGCAAGAAACTGTATGACAAAGGCCGAGCCTTCTTTCCCAAGGTAATGAGGTGCGCCTAGTCTACCTTTGTCAGGACGTTCAGGAACGCCTGGCTTGTGCTGTCATGACAAGAAGCATCGGTAACTTGCATTTTCAACGTGGGCAAGGAAATGTTTTATTAATATGTCCCGATTTGACCGCGGAGCGCGATATTCAAAAAATCCCCGCAGATCTGCGCCCGATGCTTATTTTTTTTTTTTCTTTTTTCTCCTGGAGTGGTATGACGTGAGTGGGGAAATGGATATTACAATGGGATAGCGCAGTTGACATTGTCCGTTGGGCATTGTACTGTGTCCAGGACATAGCTGCCCCCCGATAGAACGCTCATTCCACCTGGTCGGCTGTTCTCTTTCTTGAATTAGCGTTTGCCGAGCCGGCAGCGGGAGTTCCGCCGGACAATTTCCCCTCTAGGTATAGACACATCTTGTGCTCGTGGTCTGCGTTCCACGCCGGCATATTCCCGTTGCACATGAGTGTGTTGAGGCGTGTAAGACAGAAGACACCTCTGCTAAAAACAGTTCCCTTGAGCACCACGAGCTTGGCCCCCCACAGGCACCTGCCCCACCCGAGCGGCTCTGTATTCACCGCAAAGAATATATCCCCACTGCGACTCTGCAAGGTAAACTTGAACACGTCTTTGTTGTTGGGAGATGTGTCTGCACTTGTGCTGTTATCGCCGCTATCGTCCATGTCTACCTGTGAAACCATGTCGAACGTCCGGGGTCCATTCTTGCTCTGGCGCAGCGTGTCCACGCGGTGGTTACGCGGGTCTATCTTTGCGTGCAGCGCCTCTAATTGACTCTGCTTGGACTTTGAGATGTTTTCGGTCATCAGCACCTGAAACAAGAGGTCGCGGTCTGTGCGGCAGAGCTTCACCGTTGTGGGGTCGCGTGCCGCTTCGCGGTTGTCATTCAACCACGGCTCGTTTTGGAACGCGGCAAGCATCTTTGCCTCTGTAGCTGGCTGGTTTCCAGACCTGGCAGCAAGAATGTCTGCTGTACTCACAGTTGTGATATCTTGCGTCAGCAGCTGAGAAAATGATGGCATGATCGTGCTGGGGTGATGTGTAATGCCAGTGGGTGTACGTACGATTACACAATTTGTAATATCGCAGGGTATACGCGCGATGTCACGATGTGTATGTCTATTGTAGCACGGTGCGTATACTTTCAAAGCACGGTGTGTATACTTTCAAAGCACGGTGTGTATACTTTCAAAGCACGGTGTGTATACTTTCAAAGCACAATGTCTAGTGCCAGAATGTCAAACCTTTTATGATTCGTTGTCTATTGTAGTGCAATGTGTCTGCGACTGCGTATCTTGTATATGTCCTAATCTGACCCTTGCCAAAAATGGAAAATATGTCCTTATTCAATACGCTCGAGGAATGTCCTTATTCAATACACTCGAGGAATGTCCTACAATAGCCATTCACTGCCCCACAACAACAATAATAAAAAAGGGAAATGTGCGTCCCATCGGGTCGAACGATATCTCCTGCCAGGGTACCCCTAATATTTAGGGGAGCACCCTCTAAATGAGGAGATCAGGGGGGTTGACGACACCAAATTGCGGGAAAGGTGACTTTGCGGACGAACGCAATATTGCGTAATGCAACTTTGCGCGGTGCAAATTTGCGTGTGAGCAAATTTGCGTGTGTGCACTAGTCTGCGGTGCAAATTTGCGTGTGAGTGTGCGCGTGCACGCAAAAAAAGCGTTCAGCAGGACCGCGCGCAAAGTTGCGCGCACTTTTCTCTTCTCCTCTCGCAAACCCCGCTCGCCGCACAAAAAAGCAAGCAGGAGCAAGCGGAAAGCTCCTTTTCTCTGGCACTGCGCAAAAACGCAAAAACGCAAACGCAAAAAGCGCACAAGCGCACAAGCGCACAAGCGCACAAGCGCAAACGCAAACGCAAAAAGCGCACACAAGAATATGCACAGAACATGATCCGCGGAAGGGGGACACGAGCTTCGGGCATATTTCTGTGTCCTAACCCCCTCTCAGAAACCCATGTAGCCCCCTCTCTTAGAAAGCACAGTAGCACGCCCCCCTCAGAAATTACAGTAGCACGCCCCCTCAGAAATCACAGTATCACGCCCCCCTCAGAAGCTCCCGCAGGCCCCGGGAACAAGAGCGCTATACCCAGAGGCCATCGCATCCCTGCAGAGGCCGTGCGGGACTTACCGCTTTCGGTTCGAGCGACAGGCCTGCGGGCATTGCGTTTATCACTGCAACGGTAGCATGATTGCCTGGGAATTACTGACACACCGGGGAGGAGAACCTCGGGAACTGCAGTCCCGTCTCTGCGGCTCCAAGGACCGCTCGAAGACCAACTGTAATGCTATTTTGGGCCATCGGGGGTGTGTAGTGGGGGATGACCTGAGAATTACGAGAGGAGAAATTAGAGAGAAGAGATTGCAGGGGCGGAGGGGAGCAGAGGAGAGCAGAGGAGAGAGAAGCCGAGGGGAGCAGAGGAGAGAGAAGCAGAAGGTCGGTGTCTGATCTCGGCTGGGCCTCAGTACCCGTTGCACCAACTTATTATAATTAAATAGCCGTGATTATTCATAATATTATTCCCTAGTTTGGGGGCTGTTCAACCTCGCAGATAAACGTGATCCTGTAAATTGTCCCGCGGATTTCGAGTGCATTTATTGTTGGGATGTTTGTGAGCTCTGCATGTGCACGCAGGAAAGGCGAAGGGCCAGACCTGTGGTTTGATGATTGATAATGTGAATCAGCACACGCTAAGTCCCCGTTTTGAGGAATATCCGCAGGGCAGTATGGTAGATCAGTCCTGCTTCCCTCTTTTTTCTTTTGCTTGGCCCAGCAGTCCCAGCTATATGCCCCTCGCACCATTTTCAATGCATGGGAACTTCGGATAGGTAATAGAGTCTATTATTCCGGTATCCTGGGCTTTGTCGGTCGAGAGGGTATTATCCGTTGTGGTAATTTTTTGTAGGGGCACACAATGGGAGAGAGGACGGGAAGAAGGGTATCAGAGGGATATTGATGCGTCATATGTTAATGGTCTGTTGGACAGATGTGGTATGTTGGTGGGTCGGCAAAGTGTGTATATATATGTGAGTAGGTGTTCGTTAATGTCAGATTTGTGGGGTTCCCTGGTTACATGCATGGGAGTTTCCTTGTATATGTTTCTTTCCACAACAGGACTCAACCATCAATAAATTAGTACAACACACACACACACATTTAATACATTCACAACCATGGAAAATTCAACGATTAACCAGTATAGAATTCTAGGAGTTCTCGGGACGGGCGCTTACGGCGTTGTCCTGCATGCCCTAGACTCGCAGACTAACGAGCAGTTCGCCATCAAGGCCATCCTCAAAACTAGGCAGTCTAACCGCAATCCAGGCGGTGACAAGTACTCCTCCACTCTACAGCACTACCTAGAGAAGTTCCTAGGGAACAAACACAGTCCCTTACAACTCCCACAACTAGACCTGGACGCTCTGAGAAGTCTGACACCAGATGATATGCTGCAGGTTCCTTATTACAAAGAGGTGGCTCTGCAGCTGAGGGTACAAAGACATGCAAATATCGTGACGATACACGAGGCTCTGGACTCACCACATGTAACATTCATCGTGATGGATTACTACGGGAGAGACCTATTTTCAAGTATCGTTGATGATAAGCACTTTGCTGCTGATGGGCAGCTGATAAAACGCGTCTTTCTTCAAATATGTTCTGCCCTACAGTACTGCCACGACCAAGGCGTGTCCCATTGCGATATTAAGCCAGAGAATTTGCTATTAGATGACGAAGATAATGTCTACCTGTGCGATTTCGGTCTTTCCTCCACGGATCGCTACTTGAAACCAAACGTCAGTGTCGGCAGCCCTTACTACATGGCCCCTGAACGTCTCTCTGTGGATAACAGCATCTGCATGGACTACCCAATGAACAAGAGTGATATTTGGTCGCTGGGTATAATTCTAATTAACCTGGCATGTATGCGCAACCCATGGCTCAAGGCCCACAAGGGCGAGGACGTCACATTCCAGCATTTCTATAAGAACAACGAAGTGTTGAAGAAGTTGTTGCCAATCTCGAATGAGTTCTACAACTTACTTTGCAAGGTCCTGTGCATTAACCCATTAGAGAGAATCGATCTGCATTCTCTAATGTTTGAGGTGTCCCAGCTACAGTCTTTTACAAGAGACGGTCCACTCAACAACGTCAGTGTTATTCACTACGAGGAGGTGAATGAAGAGGCATACTACGCCGCCCCACAACCGGGCACTGGTCTCAGTGGTGCTACAACGATATTCCGTTCTGCTAGTATCCAAACATTGTTCGACATTCCATACGACAAGAATGACCCTGCATACAGCGACAACATCCAAAGTACATGCACTTCTGACAACGATGATGGACTTAGTAAAGACTTCTACGCGTCGTATGGGCTCCCCCAGCCGCACCCAAAACAGGATTCCATTAATATCTGAGTTAATGGGATTTTCACAGAGACACTAGCGAATTAAAAGCATTCGAATCAAAAGCAACAGCATACTAGGCATCGCCAAGAGGCACACCTGCCATCGGAACAACACTATCATGATAATCACCCGCATGGGAATGAAATGCAATAGAAATAATACATTTCTTGCGAATTTCCATTCTCCACCTTACGCCCCCTTTCTTTTTTTCTACTTGGTTGACTTTCAGTCAATAATAATTCCAAGTTGGGTGGATAAAGTAAATATTTCGACTTTATCTATTTTTAATCTACTGTACAGCATGGCATTGACATTTTGCCTTATATTAATTATTTAATCACCGTTTATAGAACAATAAAAATTAATAAAAAAAAGCCAATAATAAACACAATAGGAACCACTATTGTTCTTTACATACAGAATAGGGGGGACAGGACAGGTAAATAAATGACCCCTTTCGGAACTATTGTGACGTATATGCAACCGCCAACATGTGCGCGGCAGGGAGAAAGGCCCGATCCTATTTTAGCACCGATGTAATTCAGGTCTGAACAACCTGTATATGTTCTGTAAAGTTGTGTTGTGTAGTGTAATATAGCAATACAATGATTATATAGGTTTAAGTGGAGGGTGGAAATACTATGAATATTAAAATTGCACCGTCGTTGCAAATGTGCTGAAGAGAAAAAGTGTACTTCATCTGTGATTTCTTGTTGAAGAAAAAGAAAAGTTCTTTCTAATTTAGATTTGATTCATTCTACAACTTCTCGATAACGACGGAGGAGGCACCACCACCACCGTTACAGATAGCAGCGACACCGAGCTTACCCTTCTCTTGAGTTAGGATGGATAGCAAAGTGACAATGATACGAGCACCAGAGCAACCCAGTGGGTGACCTAGAGCGACGGCACCACCGTAGACATTAACCTTTGTAGGGTCCAGTTTCAGGATCTTGGTGTTGGCTAGACCGACCACGGAGAAGGCTTCGTTGAACTCGAAGTAGTCAATAGTGTTGATGTCGGCAATACCAGCGTGCTTTAGAGCCTTTGGGACAGCCAAGGATGGAGACCATGTGTAGTCCTTTGGATCCTGGGCAGCCTCGCCCCAGCCTCTAATAACGGCTAGTGGAGTCAACCCACGCTCCTTTAGGACCTTCTCGGAAACCAGGATAATAGCGGCAGCACCGTCGTTGATTGGGGAGGCGTTTGGAGCGGTAACAGTACCGTTCTCCTTCTGGAAAACGGTTCTGGCAGACTTCAGCTTGTCGATGTTCAATCTAGATGGCTCGTCGTCCTTTGTGACAATAGTGTCGGCCTTGCCACGGAAACCCTTAATAGTAACAGGGACGATCTCGGCAGCAAACTTACCATCGTTAGTGCTGGCTTGAGCCTTCTGGTAAGAGGCGATGGCGAAGTTATCCTGCTGTTCACGAGTGATCTCCCAGTCAGCGGCGCACTTCTCGGCGTGCACACCCATGGCTAGACCATCGTAGGCATCGTTCAGACCATCGCGCTGAACACCGTCAACCATGGTGGCGTTACCAAACTTGGCGCCGCCTCTGGCAGTTGGAACATAGTATGGAGTGTTGGTCATGGACTCACAACCCCCGGCAATAACGACATCGGCGTTACCGCACTTGATGGACTGGGCACCAAGAATAACAGCCTTCATGGCAGAGGCGCAGACCTTGTTAACGGTAGCTGCAACGATGGTGTTGGAAACACCAGCACCGATGGCAACCTGTCTCGCTGGGTTCTGACCAAGGTTGGCAGACATGACGTTACCGTAGATAATCTCGTCAAAGTCCTGTGCAGGGTTCAGCTGTGGAACACGCTCCAGGGCGCCCTTGACAGCAATGGAACCCAGCTCAACAGCTGTCTTGGCAGAAAGAGAGCCCTGGAAAGCACCAATTGGGGTTCTGGTAGCAGATACAATGTAAACGTTGTCAGACATCTGGAAAGTAAAGTATTTATTGGGAAAATATTCGAATTTAAAGGTGTTAAAAGTGCGGAAATGACAGGGTGTCAGAAATGGGTCCTTGCTGGCAACAGAAATGTCGTGGGGTTTGTATTCCTACCAACTTAAACTGTGGGGACCAGAAACATGCGAAAGAGCACACAATGCCCTTCCAGCACTCCTTTTATACCCATCCAGCGATCCCTTTTTGTCCCAGAGTCCACATCCTCTTGCTGCTTCTTTCCTTCCAATGCGGGTCTCGAAGTTCGCGAGGTTCCAATTTTCCGGTGCGACAAAGCCGAGAATCCTCAGGCCGCTAAACGAGCAGATCGTGTAGTAAACGTCAGCTCGTTTAAACGATGCGATGACCAGAGGCACGGTTTAACGAACAACGATATATGCGAGGGATGTGTGGATGGGTCTGGGTCTGGGTACGTTGATGTAGGTGGATTTGTGCGTTGATGTAGGTGGATTTGTGCATGGGGTTAACGACAGGCACATGTGCCCATGCTTATGTACAAGGTGGTTATGTATGTAGTATGATTAATGACGACGGCCGCGTCTAGTGTATAAGGCCCGGATGTCGTTGGAGACTGCGCGGCCACTGTTGGTGTTGGCACCGCCGCGCATGTAAGGATTCTTCTTGAGTCTGTCTAGTTTTTCGAATATGATGAGCTCGCAGAAGTACTTGAGGTCGCGGGCAGATTCTGTGTCGATGAAGTACTCCTGGTAGCGGTTGCTCAGCCAGAAGAATAGCATGATGATGTTGTAAAGTGCCTCGTACTTCTCCAGCGAGCACAGTTCGCTGTCGATGAACTTGTAGTCCAGGAGCTCGAATGGAAACCCATACGACAGGAGCGCTCGCGTCTTTTGCTGGGCAATAGTCTCGCAGAACTTGCGGAACGCAATCTTGACCAGTGGCAGGTCCTTTACGGGTGCCGAGCTAAGTGTTAGTTGATCCGCAAACGAGAGCCCCGGGATGTCTTCGAATAATCCCAAGGTCATCCGCATGTTATCAAAGTTTGGCAGCGTGTATATCTGGGCTGGATGTTCGTTGATTCGCTTTGTGAATGCATCCAAGAGCCTTACAACTGGTGTTCTTGGTGGGTAGCGCACTAATAATTGCGCACATACCTCGCGTGTAGGCCAGATAACTGCCGAGTCTAGGTACTTGATAGGGGCATCCATTCCCTGGCGGATACTCTCAAGGACACGCGGATGCACCGCTGTGATGAGTCCCTTAGCTTTACCGCCGCCACCACCGCCTGCGGCTGTCGATGCTTTGAAGCGCCCAGCACGGCCCCCAATTTGTTTGATTTGAGAGTCAGTCAGGGGAACCATCTCTGTGCCGTTGAATTTAACGTCTGTGTTGAAGATAATACGATCGATAGCCAGATTGAGACCCATTCCGACGGCGTCGGACGCAACCATGACATCCGCTTCGCCGTTATTAAACATCGCTGCCTGTTGAACACGTGTTTCTGGAGGCAGGGATCCATAGATAACTGCAACCTTCAGCTTTGTGCTTTTCTCGATTTTCAGTTTCATCTCAAGGATCTTCTTTTTGGAAAATGCAATTACACAATCTCCTTTGCGAAGTCCCGACAGATTCTGGTTCATGGCTTTGGGTTCGACAGACAACTCTCCCAAACGCTCGTATTCATTTACGGTGAGCCGGTCGCCAGTAAGCTCGATTAGTTTTTTGATTAGAGGTAAGGCACTCTTCTCTCCGCAAACATGAACCTCCCGTGCACACGCACCCAGTAGTGCACTGGTCCATGCCCACCCACGGTCAGGGTCTGCCATCATCTGGATCTCATCCAATACAACAACGTCCATTGCTGAATTATTAGGCAGCATCTCAATCGTGCCCGATGTGAGTCCGACTAAATTACCTTGGGCATCCACTTCTTTGATGACTTCTTCGCCAGTGAGAAGATTGCACGATATGCCCTCACTTTTGAACCTGTCGTATACCTCCCTGGCGAGTAAACGTAGTGGGCCGGCATAGTAACCTCTCTCAGCTGCTTTCAGGCGCTGTAACGCTCGGTATGTCTTACCGGAGTTGGTAGGACCCAAATGCAAGACGACGTGTCTCTTTATTTTACGAGCTGCAGGAAACCACTCACTAGGGTTGGCAATGTCTATACCTTCCATATCATCAGTGTCGACAGTTCTGAGGCGCTGCGGTATCACTTCTTTCTCGTGGATATAATCAACTATGCCCAGGATGATGTGTTTGTATATATCGGCTGTAGTGGGTACAGCACCAGGCGTCATCTTTAGAATAGTGGCCCATGTCTCAGGCGGTATTGTATCGCTATTGTGAAGCTGTGCAATCAGACTCCCTGGTTGAGAAGGGTATATGCTTTCCTTGATTGAGGAGTGGTATTCGGCAATAGCACTGCCCAGTTTTGGATCTTGCAGTTGTTCATAAATTGAATCACGTAATCTTAACCAGGCATCATTCAGAAACATTTTATTGGTGGAATCAGGAGCCTCTTTAACACTGATAGTGGTGTGAAATATATCTAGCAGAGTTTTATCTAGCAACCTCTTGAAGTCAGAATTTTTTACGTACAGCGATGTGTTGTCGCTAGGTAGAGTGAAGTGGAAAGGCCTTGATGATTTCTTCACGTACCATTTCATTTCCTTCTCCTCCTTGGGCAGATTCTTCAGCAAGGGTTCCTGTAATGCCCAGGTGTCATTTCCAAATACCCTGTTGACAGCTTGACGGGTGGTGAGGTTGGCAACCGGACGCAGAATAGTGGACGAAAACCCACGCCATAGGACATAGTGCGGTCTCGGTGCGAGTATTCGTAGCATGGCCCTGAAAGTCGTCTTGGCACGTTACATCCACTCATCACTTTAAAAATAAGGTTCGTTTGTTGTACATTCCACTATGTCAATGTCACATTTTATTTTTTTAGGCCTTGCTCTATGGCTAAGGCGCGATCGGCTGAAATTTTCCTTATTCTATAAGAGGGCATTGATACATGTGTATATCTATGTAAATGTATATATGTGTCAATATCAACCCCCAAAGTGTACTATGTACACGTGCAAAAACGGTTTCTTGTCCCGTCGTTTCAATGAGACCTTGGGTGCCCCTTCATGAGAGTCATGGTGTTCTGGATCCAGTTGTCGGCACCGCCCTCGGTCATCAGGACGTCGTATGTCTTTGGAGTTGGGAATTTACCCATGTCCTCATTCTCGTAACTGATGACAGCGGCATTTCTTGTGCTTGGAATACGAAGCATTTCCTTCTCGACCTTCCAGCCAAGCTGTGTCGCAAGGTCCTCTACGTGGTCGACAAGTCCGGCGTACGAACTGTTGCCGCTGATGCCGTTGTCGATGCCCTTGCGTACATTGAATCTCGTCCGCTGGCCTGCCAGGTTGTGCGAGCAGCATGGGATAATCATGAATGGGTAGCCCAGTAATGGGATCCAGCATGTCAGTTCATCGGAATGGTTACCTATGACGAACGTATCGCGTGGAAACTCTGCAATATTTACCTGTGGCGACTTTAGGAGATCCTCGCTGGAATACACGATTGTTGCTGGCGCAATGTATTCGTGGGCCACCTTCATTGGGAAGAGGCGGCCGTTGTGCTCTAGTTGTGGGTACTGCTGCTTGATATCCGGGGTTGGGCGCAAGAGAATGGATGGGATAATGACCTGTTCCTTTAGACAACTCTTGGTCTCTTGTGGGAATATGCTCCATGATTTGCGGTGTCTTGCATCGATACCGTAGCCCTTGATGCCCTCGCTCACAAGGATATACACAAGAACACCGTTACCACAGCCCAGATCCCTGAACTGCATCTTTGTCCGGAAATCCTCCCCGTATACCTTGATCCACAGCTCGATCAGAAATGCTGCAATGGATATGTCCTCAAACACATGTTTCTTTGGATCGGTAGACTCGGCCCAGTTCTCAACCAGGAACTTCGAGTACTTCTTCTTCAGATTGATATAACGGTCCTGGAATTTCACCTTATCCACAACAACATCGTGGTTGACCTTCTTCTCATAACCAGTCATCACACCACGCGAGTGCTTGTATGCCGTCTGTAGCAGTCTGTAAGCCGTTCTGACGACACGCTGTGTTTCATCTCTCAGCATCGCATTGTTGTTTTCGCGCATGGAATCGAATGGAATATAGTGTACCGTGATGCTCTTGTTGTGGAAGAGGATGGCCACCTGTTTCACATGGGGTATGTAGAATGGGCAGCTGTCGCTCTCGTCGAGATGTGGGTAGTATATGATAGCCGAAGTCTCGGTATCCTCCGGATCCTTCGAATTCAGCACCAGGCACGTCTGGTTCAACACAGCATCTTTGTAAGGGTTACGGGGCAGCATGCGTCTGACAATAGCGAACTTGGTATACAGGTTCAGCTCTGGTGGAAGCGCCGTCTCCCTTGGTGTGTCCTCGTCGACGTTTATACGCTTCGCATCCGTGTCGGAGAGGTCAAACTTCTGTCTGTGGCTATTCTTCAAAACTGGATTTCCATCGACCAGCTCATACTCATCCTCATACAGGATATCGGCCCTGAGAATCGCCGTGGAGTTGATATTGGGCTCACGGATAACATGCATCATCGCAGCCTCGAAGTTCTCTCTGGTGAAAGTGGTGGGAGTGTCCGGGTTGGTACCATACATGCCCACCCACGACTCTCCCATAATACTCGGCTCGTCCACTATCGACCGAAATCCGTCTCTAAGAACAGATCCGTTTGGCTTCCCCATCGTATGGATATGTTTCAGTAGGTCCTTTCTTTTTTTTTTTCCTGTGTCTTTCTCTCTCGATGCCAAGACAAGTAATCTATTTCCTTCAAAAGACTACGAATCGGCAAATAACTCCTCGATATACCTACCGTAAGCAATGAAAACGTGGTTTTGCTGGCTTCAATTATCCGGAAAATCCACAGCAACAAGCGCCAAACCCAGCACTCATCGCAACACCTATCTGTCTTATTCAGCAGATTATAGTAAGCGGTGAAACGTCGAAAATTTTGCAGATTGCTCGAGGCGGGCCGCACTGCTAAACTGCAGCACAGAGAAAAAATAGACAGAGCTGCAGCTGCTGGAGTACCAAGCACGTATATTTTTTCTAATTTTTCTGGTTTCTTAATGCAGAGTATTACAGGGGAACAGGGGAATATTTTGATCAGGTTGCAGGAATAAAGGAGGTATCTGGTTTATTGTTTGTGCCAGTTGTTCTATTAGCTCTTTTTTCGTTTGAGGGTAGGATTATCATATATTGTTTGAAACCAGAAAGAGCAGATAATGTCTTCGCAATTTAAGCAGTTGGAGAAATTGGGTAACGGTACTTACGCGACCGTGTACAAGGGTCTGAACAAGACCACGGGTGTGTATGTTGCCCTGAAGGAAGTCAAGCTGGACTCTGAGGAAGGTACACCATCCACGGCTATTCGTGAGATTTCGCTGATGAAGGAGCTGAAACACGACAACATTGTCCGTCTGTATGACGTGATTCACACGGAGAACAAGCTGACTTTGGTTTTTGAGTTCATGGATAACGACCTGAAGAAGTACATGGACTCGCACACTGTGGGCAACTCTCCAAAGGGTCTGGAACTCCATCTGGTGAAGTACTTCCAGTGGCAGCTACTGGAGGGGCTGGCGTTCTGCCACGAGAACAAGATCCTGCACCGTGACTTGAAGCCGCAGAACTTGTTGATTAACAAGAAGGGACAGTTGAAACTCGGTGATTTTGGTCTTGCCCGTGCCTTCGGCATCCCGGTAAACACATTTTCCAGCGAAGTCGTGACGTTGTGGTACCGTGCGCCGGACGTGCTGATGGGTTCACGCACATACACAACATCTATCGATATCTGGTCCTGCGGCTGTATACTCGCTGAGATGATCACGGGTAAGCCATTGTTCCCGGGAACTAACGACGAGGAGCAGCTGAAGCTGATCTTCGACATGATGGGAACGCCATCTGAGGCCACTTGGCCAAGTGTGACACAGCTGCCAAAGTACGCCGCCAGCGCCGCCTCGTTCCAGCAGCACCCACACGCCGGCAAGGACCTGAAACAGCTCTTACAGGCTAATTGCAAGGAGACGATCGAAGATGTGGTGATCAATCTGCTTCACGGCCTGTTGCAGCTGAATCCGGACATGCGTCTAAGTGCCAAGCAGGCACTACACCACACGTGGTTCGCGGAGTACTACCAACGTCCATAGACTCATACACGCCTCTGTATAAATAATAGGATATATATGTGTGTATGTGTTGTCAATAAAATGTGATAAAAGTATGTGGTTTCTTGGGACAAAAATGGGTGTTAATATTATATATGTATCCCTTTTTTTTTCGGGAGTGTAACCGCCCAGGTAAATATTAAAATTTATATATAAATAGGCCTCGAAAAGTTGGGCGGCAAAAATATTCCTTTAAAAATGCTCCCCAACATAAAATACGAAAAGAGGGAAGATGGTTGAGAAAATGGTATAAGAGTAAGAGTTCGCGTGTCGTATTAAGGTAATGTTAGTGAAAGATAATGACGCAATAATGTGCCCAATTGCAGATATCTAACTGCCGAACCGAAGGGTTCTGATCCCTCTTATTATTGAAAGTGTGGTGTTGCACACTAACATTACCCCCTAATGAAACAGACCGCCGATGGTCCAATTTTAACAAGTCTATTAGAACAACACAATCATCCCCGCACCAAAGCAGTTATTCACCAAATTTCTATTTATCAGGGTAACGCTTGCCATGTCTCTAACGCGAACTCCCCAAAGAAGAAAGGACACGCACCTGATTCCGCCGAGACGCGAAGAACAATAAACAAGTGAAAAAAAAAAATAACGAAAAACAAGGCAGTGCCGGCCAGCGGCTGCATACCTCGTCCTCCGGCCTAACAGCGCGCCGGGCCCCTTCATACCCAGTAGGTCCCATCGTCGTCTCGACGTCCGCCTTCGTCTCGGCAGTCGGACCGTGCTTGTTGCTCTCTCGCATTCTAAACCCGAGGCAAGAGGCCAAGCACAAGCCGGGGAGAAGAAAAAAACATGCCTCGGTGAGTTGTATTGTTGTGGGTAAGTTTGCCATGCGGTACCTCACGCAGCGTCGACAGTGTTATTTTTAAAAACGCTCGTTATTCGATTTTTTGCCTAGACATTAAAAAGAACGAAAGAGTCTTGGTAGGATCGGATATAACTTTTACGGCGGCACGTTAACCCTGATTATTTTCAACTGAACGATTGACTATTCCCTGGTAAAGAGATCAGTACGTTTTCCATCTCCAGAGTTCTCACTGTATCCTTTTTTTTTCTCCTTTATCGAGCCATCATTGATCTATCGTTATTAGGATTATTTGTTAGTTTTCTACTATCCCCTTACATTCGCTCCTCCTACTGCCATCCTAAAAGGTAAATAACACGCACCCGCATCACAATTATCCTGAACCGAGGATATACACACAGATACAACTTCTCATTATGTCATCCCTTCAGGTGTTAGCATTAGGCCACAACCCCAGCATCCTCCTCTACACGTCAAGATTTCAGCTTGCTAACAGCGTTGAATTGTATCACATCAGCGACTCTGTCTCCAATGTATTTGAAATTGATACATTAGCATACGGGACGGAGAAATTGGAATTACAGAGACATTACCAATCCATTGAGCAATTGGCTGCATCCAGAAAGGAAAAGACCGGTAGTGAGCCATTATCGTTTGATGTCGTTATTCTTGCTGCATCCTCGCTTCAGGAACTATCATCTATATCTGGTGATCTGACTGATTACATTAACAGCAGCACCAAAGTATTCGTGGAAAGCACATCCTTCATTCAACTAGAGTCGTTTGTAAAGATGTCCATGAATGTGTCGCAACTGAACATATTCAGCATTATCAATGACTTTGATGTTAGAGAAGTTGCGCCAAACAAGTACAAGCAGTTTCACACAAGCCAGTCAAGCAACAATCCAGGTGCCAAGAACACCATATACCTTGGTGATTCCTCCATCAAGAGTGCCGAATACGATCCAGCCGTCGCTAACTTGTTAAAAACATTTGAGAGATTATTCCAAAAGTTGTTTCCAAGAGATAACATTAGTCTATGTGGGGGATCACCCGCACGTTTCCTAGCGGAGCAGTGGAATATTGCTATTCCTGCGATTTGTTTTGATCCGCTATTAATCATGCTGGAAGAGACCGAACCAGCGCATCTAAAGGAACAGATCTTGGCTAAGCCACTTATTTCCGGCCTGGTCTCCGAAGTCTTGCGCATAACGAAAGCAATGAAAGTGAAACTCAAATGGAGCAACGAACAAGAATTGATCGACAATTGGGGAACAATGTACTCTGTGCCTAGTTCTGTTCCACCTTTGTTGTACCATTTTCTACACAAAACTTCCCCTTTGAACTTTGACATTATCCTTTTACAGGCCATTTTATTAGCTGATGACTTTAACCTAAAGACACCCTATCTGGAGTTTCTGTACTCGATCATGGTACAAATCCAAAAACTTAATGATAATAAGTCCAAATGGTTTATCAGATCAGACGGCGAATCTAAGTCAGCAAACGATGCCGAACTTCAAAGGGCAAAGGGTGAGATTCAGGGCTATAAGGCCAAACTTTCCCAGTTAAGTTCATCTATGGCACAGACTGAGACACGTGTGCAAACATTAAAGAGTTCTGAAACTAATCTCAAGAACCAGATAGAATTAATGAAGAGTAAGATGGCCTCTTTTGAGTCCGACAACGCTACCCTAGTTGTCAAGCACGAAGCAGAGATGAAGAATCTTCAGGCAGCCTTGCAAAGTAGCACATTGAATAATGTAACACCTCCTCCTCAGCAGCAGCAGCAGCAGCAGCAGATGAAGAAAGGTGCTTTAGCCGGTGTTGTTCAGCAAGAGTCGAATGCTACCGGAACTCCTCTAATGCATGACCTTCAGGACTTTGCCGGCTACGGCGTTAACTACGGAGATTCGCCAGCCCAAAAGACCATGTCACCAAAGAAACCCCAGACAAATGAGTTTTTGGAGCCTAATATGTCTACTGCTCATAGCCACCGTAGCGACTCCAAATCAAACGATAGCAGTGACACGTCTCTAAAGGAGCGTGAGCTTGACCTTCGTAGAAAGGAACTAGAGCTACAGGAACGAGAGCTAGAGATCCAGAAGAAGGCCATGCAGATGCAGATGCAGAGATTCCCTAACCCACAAGGGGGTATGCCTCAGCAGCAGCAATCTTCCCAATATCAAACGGCTAGTAGAAAATCATCATATGCTAACATGCAGCAGCAGCAGCAGCAACAACAACAACCAATGCAAAATGGTTATTCCCGGTCCAGTAGAATGTTACATGGAGCTTCGGCTCCGACCATGACTGTGTCTGCAGGGGAGTTCGTAGACCCAATTGCCGGTGGTAACTCGTATCCTAATAATGGATTCAACGGTCATCAGGGTCAGATGAACGGTAACCCACAATATCAGCAACATGGTTTCAAACCAACAAGCAGAAAGAACAGAGTCAGCAATATGCCAATGTTAGGAAACGCTTCCAGTGCACCTCCTTCTGCTGCATCGTATAACAATTACGGTAGACCAAACACAGGCAACAGTAGTCAACAGAACATAAACCAACCAAGAATGGGATCCGTCTCAGGACAGGGTGCAATGATGAACCAAAATAGAAGCAGGCAGGGGCAAAACCCATCTCCGTATAATGGAAACGCACGTAATGCATCGAATGGTGGTATAAATTCCAGTAGTATGGCATCGTTGCAACAACGTCAGGCCAGTTCTGCTTCTGTTTCCAATGGAGGGGATGCAAATACAACCACCAACACAGTCATACACACAATGCAATCGCAAAGTACAAACAATCTGAATGGCATGAAGCAGACATACGCTCCGGTTCAAATTTCGGAAAGTACACCAAATATTGCGGCGGCGAATTCGGGGAACAATGCTGTTAACCAGTCTGGTGCAGCATCTGTACAGCCACCTAGTGTACCTGGTACGCCTGATATGTCTTCTTCTCATGATCAGACGATATCTAGTAATGGTAGTGAAACCGATGGTAAAAAGAAGAAAAAGAAGTTTAGTTTGTTCAAGAAGAAAGCCAAGAAATAGGTGACTTCTGAAAGATTTGTCCTGTAATTAGCAGCATATGATTGAGTATATATCAGTAACGAAACCCTTTTTTATTGATAAATGAACATTTTAATTGAGCTGCCCGTAAAGTAATAATATTTAATAATTGTTTTTATTCGCATATATAAAGGTCAATAAGTAATAAAAGTTAGGACGAAATAATAGATGATCAAGTGGTTGTTAATGTACATTAAAGGGCTTCTGTAATTCATGTAAAAAAAACGTGCGTCATCGAAACTAAATGGCCTAACATCTATTTACTAACAAATATCACGTGACGGTAAAATAAAATTTTAAAAATGATCCCTGGCGGGATCGAACCGCCGATCTTGGCGTTATTAGCACCACGCCTTAACCAACTGGGCCAAGGGATCTATTTTTGTATACAATCAGGAACTATTTATAATTGAACAATACAAAAACTTAAATTGAATTTAGTTTCTATCAATCTATATTCCCCTTTAACCCATTTCAAGGGACAACTATATAACAATTTTTAGTTATATGTCTTAGATAATCAATTTTGTTGTTTTGTTTTAACACAGTTTGGACTTTATGAAGTGAATTGAGAATGAATACTGGCATATGTAGTGGCAACAAAATAAATGAATTATCTTTGTATGTTCATAACGTATACAACCAATAACCTATATTAGATCATATTCATATGTTGTTTGGATAGTTTAAAAGACCTATTAGTGAGGAGGGGCCACATTTTGGCAACTTTAATAGCATTTTCCTTTTGAGAAATTAAATGTGGGTGATACATACGAACGGTTTCATTTTATACACGGAGACAGCTGTTTTATCCATGAAAAGGCTATTTCGAATGTCATATAGGCATTCCCTTCAATTGTTTTTTTGTATGGTTGTATTCCTTGAAGTATTTGAGATATACAAGCTCTTTCCGATTTTTTGGCAGAACTTCATACAAAACGCGTCAATGTGATTTAGCAGGCCCTAGCATTACATAACAGGCAGAGTTAGACTTGATAACTCAGTATCATTAACAACGGATGAATGAAATCATCGAAATCCTTGAAGATAGTTCATCTGACACAGAACTTTATAATGAGCTGGCCAAAAAGAGTTCCAATAAGCCAAAGCCACAGGAAGAGCATCGGCATTCCATTGAGATCCTGAGTTCTGACTCAATCCCATCATCTCCTATACAAGCTAAACATGATACAAATGCCAAAGAATCGAATTTAGTGGTTGATGAATCATGTGAGCTTCAAATCTCATTTGTGGATGACGATGATGGTGAGGGTGAGAGTAAAGGCGAAGGTAGTAATAATGTAAGTGAAGACACACCGCCTCACACAAGTAGGCCATTGATAAATAAACAAGCTCATCAGAATTCTAAACGGAACCTCAAAAGAGTAAGGAGTCTATTAGACGATATACGCGACGAATTTGGGTATTCCTCTAGTAGTGATGACGAATCTGAACTTGGTGTATTACTCCATAAAATTCCTCCTAAATCATCAAAATCCCCATCCAGCCCAATCAAACAATGTCCTCCATCCCAGAGGAACTTCTCAAAAGCACAAGTACACATAGCTGATGATGATGTTATTGTTCTCGATGGAACTGTCTCATCATCTATATCTCATAATACGACTGTCCCAAACACTATTATGCCAGCAATAGATGTACTTAAAGACTTTCCGCTCTCATCCCAGCAATCAAATTCAAATGATAACGGTATTCCTGATAGCATATTTTCAAATGAGGTTATAACTAGTTCCCAAATTCCTAAGACTAAACCAGCAGGTTCTAAATATACCATTCCTAAACCGCCTGTACCCAATCCTGTTATACCCAAATCAACAAAGATTCTCCCAACCAAACCAACTAAGATGTCAGCTAAAAAGAGGAAAAGTAACGTACGGTTATTGAGTAAGGGTACTACAGATGAGAGTGAGGGTGTGGAATTAGAGATCAGTATGCTTCTGCATGACGAGCCTGAAGATAATTCAATCGATTTATCTCAGAACAATGATAACAATACAAGTGCTAGTCAGCCTGTAGCCACACCAATGGAGCCTCTCGTACCACAAATTCGGCGATCAAGTACGGTTGGATTTACTGAGTCTGAACACCGTGAACACGCAAATGTGCCAGAAAGTCGAGATTCTTTTGTTGACAGATTATCACAATATATTATCAATGGGCATAGCTATTCCAAAGAGGAATCCATACAAATGGTCCAACGATGTCTAAATAATGACAAAGCTAAATTTAGAATGGTGAACCAAATATATCGAGATAATCGAAAAGCCAGGGAGTGTATAATAATTGATATGCCAAAAACATTGCTAGAACAATTTAACAAGACCAAAATAGATGTAAATGAGCTTGTCGAGCCTGCCAAAATTCAGAAGTCTTACTCCATACAACTCCCTTTGATACGCTTCTTCCGGCATTGTGATAGCATATATGATTTTAAACACGATTACTATTATCCATGTGAGAAACAAATAATCGAGGAAAATGTGATGTTGGCATTTTACGATGCTTATGATTTCTTTGACCAATATACCAACAATAAAGTTGATCTTTATAAGAATTTACGGATGTATTCCAAAAATGGGAAACAACTTATCCTGGTATTAAACGATATAGCGAAATTCAAAAGAACGATAGGAAGTGTAGCAGATCGTGCCTACAAAGCCAAGGTAAATAAAAGATTGGGTGATGATGCTTCCCCATCTAAGCGCCCTTCGAAGCTAGACGACGTTGAAAACTTAAAAATGAGCGTATCGAAATTAGAAGAGCGTATCATGTTTATAAATAGAGAATGGGGTTTGCAGATTCTTACAGTAAATTCCACTCTAGAGTTCATTCACTCTCTTCCCAATATTGCGACGTTAGTGGCTAAAAAAAGAATGGATCCAGCATTGCGTTTCATGCAGTATGCCTATATCAATGTTAAGTCAGGGAAGGATCAATCGGATATATTACGAAAGGTTATTCATGATATTGGCAAAGTACCTGATTTAAAGGCTGGGAGCATTGTAAGAACATACCCTAATTTTTTGAACCTATTCAACGATTTCCAAAACGGTAGATTAAAATCAGATCGCAATGGTAATCACATAATGACCCCTAATATGGAAAAGCGATTGTATAAATTGTTCACCTCAACTGACCCATCCGATGTTTTGCCGTGATATTGTTTCTGGTGGGGTAGAATTACATATAATTTGGGTGATTAAGCAGACAAAAAATTTGCATTGTTATATAAACCTTATAGATATTTATTTATATACTGTGTCGAACAACACTATTTATATATTGTGTCAAACAACGTTATTTATATTCCCTTCCGCATTCTTTTGATGAACTGTAACTTGTAAAAAGTACTAAAAGAAAATTTGACATAATGTTAATAAAATTGTTTCATTTTTAAAATTGTTATTTGTTAATTTTAGTATTGAAATAGAAAGTAACATAGATTTGTCTTATAATACATGCTTAACAGTTTGATAGTCATCTTCGTTTAGTCTATCCTTGATGTCTTCAAGTTCTTTGTAGCCCAGATTTAATTTCTCTAACTCGTCTGGGGAGAATTTTATTCCAGCCGAGATGAGTTGTGCTAAGAAAGCAAGGACTCTGTCCACGATATTAATGTCATTGTCCTTGCTTAACTGGGATATCGTAGAACCTATTATACCGTCCCTTCTGAACACACCAACAATAGTCTCGTCGATATTCGTGGATGTAAGGAAGGCGGTTAGAAGAGCGATGGCCCTCATCTTTAGTTTTGGCAGAGATTTCTCGTCTTTCAATACCGGCGAGATAATGTCCAAGCCATTAAGCTCGATAAATGCCTTGGTCATATGTGGGTGATTTCTCACAAGATTAGATAAGGCATAGAACGCCTTTGTTCTAACATCTAAACTCTCCTTTAAATCTTGAGCTAGATCGATGATCTTAGCAAGACCACCTTCGTGACCCAAAAAGTTATCTTGAGATGTGCTATTGTTTTGTACAGCTGTTCCAATAATCGAGAGTGCAATTGAGCGAAGCTCAGCCTCTTCGTATGAGAGCACCTTGATCAGAGATTCCCAAAGTTTTAGATTTTCGATATTGTTAGCATTGTCTAGGTTCTCAATTAGCATTTCGAAGTTATCCATAGCGATAAGTTTATTCTCTAGGTCTACTTCTGGGTTCATCACAAGTTTCATATTTTCAACCATAAGGGTAGGGTCATCCTGACCACCACCACCAAATAGCTGCTCAAGGAGTTTGGGGTCGGGCTGTCCAGCCTTCGCCATAGCCTCCTTGTCTCCCTGTGCATTCGCAATGGACCAGTGTAGTAGTTTCTCCATGTTACGTTTGTTTGTGTCCAATTGTGGTTCTATTGATACGATATGAAACTGTTGCACTAACGTTTGGCGTGTCTTTTTATATACTTCTTATGCTCATCTCATCGATCTCCTGTGTCTCCCTGTGACAATTCTGCTTACATAAAATTTCCAAAGAAAAAAAAAATAAAAACGGAACAACGCCGCGGAACAACCTAGAAGGTACTGGAACATTAGGAAACTATTAAAGGAATATTGGCTATAATTACAAAGAGGAATCACTTGTGATTGGTATTACGTTTAATATTTTATTATTATATGTGTTGTACTACTTGAAGTTTAAACAATGTGCCAATACCCAGAGAAAAGGTGGTTCTTTGAGCCGTAATCTAATATTCTTGTAAATTTTGTAAAGAGTTTTAAAAAAATATGATCGTACATAGACACCGCGAAACATATACAGTTCCCAATTTGGATATGGCTGCATGCATACATTGAGTTCGTTAAATATATCAAGCATTTATCTTCATAGTCTAGCGAATCATTTCCTTGTTCCTTCTGATGAAATCATCCAGTTTATAGACAAAGTCGAGTCCTACTGTCTTTAAATCATCGATTTGTTTTCTTGTAGACTTGATAGAAGTTGGGGAGAGCATCTCGTTGTTTAGGAGTTGTTTATCGATTAACTGGAAATGTTTGTCCACCTCCTCACTACACCAGTTGACGAGGATAGAAGAGAATTTTTTATCGGTTGTGTTACTCTCATCAGTTTCGACAAAGATATTTTGGAAATTTACTATTGTCTGTTTGATAGTTTGGAATCTGATAACGGCAAGCTGTGTTAGGTAGTTCACGGGATTATCGAATGACCCTATTTGTAAGGTTAAATTCTGGATGGTGGTGGCCCTATTCTGCAGAAATAAATCCAAACTTTGCTCTTTCATGCCCAGTTTTACCAATATCTGTACGTTTGCTAGCAATTTAGCAATCTCGCTGTCGGCAAGGATAGCCTGCGAAAGTTTATCACTAATTGTGTCACGTCTTTGGGTGATTTTCATCATTAGAAGGTTGTACAGCATTGTGAAGTCACCGCTATCGGAATCACTTGGACTTGATTCGCGACCGTTTTTCTGCAAATATGAGTGCTGGTACAGATCGTTAATATTACCCTCAATGACAGAAAGTGTGTCGACAGCATTGTCAAATTTAAGCCTGGCAATTTGTACATCTACTTCTTCAATTTGATCATCCAATGATTTGAGCTGACTCGGAACAGAACTGTTGTCGTTTCCGAGCTGACTAGTATGCATTGATAAGGAGAGACTTTGCAACAGATTCTGATCCATGAACGAATTGACGATTGTGGAAACACCTGATGGGTTCGCCGCTACTCCAGCGGTAATCCCTCCATTGTTTAAGCCCGCCATGGGTGTCATCCCGGACGCATGTCTGCTGTTTCGATTTGGGGTCATTGACACGCCAATACTACGTCTGTTGCTCTTTACTGGACTTCTAGAGTTGTATTTATCTGCACTAGGTGTCTGTTGGGAAGATTGGAGGTATTTGAAGGATTCCTTGATTTTGCGTTCGTGTTCGACTTCCGTCTCAAAAATATCGCACAGACTATCTTTAGCTTTACGAATTGCCTCCAGAACATCCAGGCACTCCTGTTCATCGCGAGTCTCATAAAGGAGTCCGTTGCTTATGTTCTTATTGGAGGATATCGCCGCAGGATCACTCCCTGATGAGTCTGGTTTAAACAAAATTCTATTAACGTTTGGTTGTTTCGAGACGTTGATAGATTTCAGATCTAGGCATTGATTTAACACCAAGTCGTTATTTTTGTTACGGCATGCCACAATTATTAGATCGTTTAGAATATAGAAACGAACCATCTGTAGGAATCTGAGTGTTGTGCTATTAAGTTCAACCCAATCGGCACTCTTTAGCACAATATGTCTGTTCTCATTGCGTTGCCCACCTTCGAACACGACATTCTTGGAGCCGTCGACAGTATCTATCAAATTGATTAACTCCTCTCTCCAGATCTTATCCAGAACGAGAATGCTACTTCTGTCACGGCGTTGCTTCTGATTTGCAGCAGCGCTGACCGGGGGCAACAGACCACCCTTCCTTTGTTGTTCTGATTCTTGCTCTATAGTCAGTCTCGCCCTTGCAGCCTTGTCGAAATCTGCCACCACATCCATCAGTTGTTTGAAGTTCTCTCTGAGCGTCTTTAGCTCGTTTGATGCCACGTACAACCCGTCATTAACTTGGATGATCTCGTTGTAGGACTTGTTCAGGTTCTGTTTTACATCTAATTGCACTCGATCAGAAAGGCTTGTCAATGCTGTTGTAAACGCATCGATGTCACTCGCAGAGGCACTGCCCAATCTTTCGTGGACAAACTGCTTCGTGTTGAAATTGGTATCACTCAGTAAACTTCTCAATACGGACGTTTGTAAAAGATCGGATATAGGTTGGACAGCCGGTACGGCAGATCCTGATCGCGCCCCAGTCCCAGCTCCAGCTCCAGCTCCAGCTCCAGCTCCCTTACCATTGCCTCGAGAATCACCCAGTCTGGCCAATTCCCGACTCATAGTAGAGTTTGCCCCTCCACGGTAAAATGGTTTGGAAGGTGGTGCAGGCATACCATTTGCATCTCCTGCAATACCCGAAGAGCTCGAATCTGCCGGGGTACCGTTACCTGTATTGTTTCCACTATCATACTCCGTGCGTAGAGAAGACCCAGGAAGTGGCATAGAGTAATCCAACGTCGGTGGCACATAGTTCTGCGTGTGCATCGACAATCTCCTCTGCATGGAAGAAGCCGCCTTGTTCTTCTCCCTAGCATTTATCGTCGGTAGAGGGGCATAAGAGCTATCCAATTGACTGTACGGATTCGCTTTGGGGACCTTAGTCTTGCTCTTATCCTTGCTCTTTTTCGACTTCTTCTTTCCTTGCTCCTTCTCCTTCTCCTTTTCCACAGGGGTGCTGGTTCCCGATCCCGACTTGCTCTTTGACGGAGAACCCGTCACGTTCTTCCAGTTGTTCCTGGCCTTCCTTAGCGATAAATCAACCATGGGTCGCTTCTATGGGGTTGTCGGCCTGTCTTTGTTGTGATTTGCAACAGTCCCTGGACCTTTCAAGTTCCCACTTTTGAAGAGCCTCTTCCCTTGTCAAGTTCGAAACTTTGTTGTTTTGGGCGCCCGGGTAAAAAATATCGAAATGGTGAAGTGTTGATTTTAAGGCGACATCGACAACAAGAGACAGGAGGTTACAGACTGCCAAAAGAACAGTTGGGTAAACATCGCACTGCCTAGCACATCTGAAGGTACAAGATAAGACAATATCGTTTAATAATGAGTATTTCGAGCGAAGAACTGAACTACTTGGTGTGGCGTTACATGCAGGAGACAGGCCAGACGCTGACGGCGCTGGCGCTTCAGGAGGAGAGCAGGGTCCTCGAGTTTGACGACAAGTACAAGGAGCACATTCCCGTCGGAAGTCTGGTGGATTTGATCCAGAAGGGTATTCTGTACAGCGAGGCTGCTGTATTGGCCGGAGACCCGGCCAATATTTCTCCTGCTGCCGCTGCTGCTGCCGAGGGAAGCGAGGAGAAGAACGAGCTTCTGCGCTCGACCTACGAAGAAAGGAAGGATTACTACAGCACTAAATTCACTCTTGCGCATGCTCTCGGCGTCAGTGCTGCTTCGGTACCTGAAATCAGATCAACAGGTAGGTTTGCGCTGGAACATGAGGCAGAGGACGCCTTGACGGCCGACGAGATTAACCAGTCTATACGCGAAGCTTCTACTGGGTTATACAACCGTGGGGATAACGATATTTCTGGGAACGGTGATGGTAGTCCTAGCCACTCGTCAACCAGACAGAGCACCAGTCCAATTGCGCACGCACCACTGGTCGGTTACAATATGGGATCCGTTGGCAACGCAGAGACGACTGCGCTGGAAACTCTTTACGATACCTCAGAACGGGCCACCGTGTGTCAATGGCACCCTACTAATCCACATGTTCTCTGTCTGGGTCGTACCGATTCCGTTACACACATGCTGACGCTCAATGCTGCGCACGATGCTGTAGAGTCTGAGGAAGAGTTACCTCACCCATTTGCGTTAAACACCACCACAGGTCAGACTACCAACTCTGTTACCTGTGTGCAGTGGTCTCCAAATGGTCAATTAGTCGCTACGGGTGTTGAGAACGGAGAAATACGTTTATGGGCCGGTGATGCTGGATTGCAAAACGTGTTCAGTTTCCACCGGAGCCCTCTCGTCGCCATGAAGTGGAGTCCTGACTCGCGTCACCTCGTGTCGATGGATGTAGACAACGTTGCTATCCTATGGAGTGTACAGAGTGGTACTGTGCTTCAGCACTTTGACTTGAAGACCGGCAATGGCAAGAACCCGGAGTCTCTCGGCGTAGATGTCGAGTGGGTTGATGAACTGAGATTTGTGCTCCCAGGTATTGGTGGGACAATTGGCGTTTATGAGACAACGGAGTCCGCTTTGGTTGGCAAATTGATGGGTCACACCGATGCTATCTCGAATTTATCATTCAACAAGGATACCAAACTACTCGCGTCTGCTGCCGATGATTTCACTGTCCGTGTCTGGCACGGAGGTAACAGTAACGCAGGCGAGTGCTTCATCGGGCATAAGCAGGCTATTACAGCGCTATTATGGCTAGATGCGGATCGTGTTGCAAGTGCATCCATGGATGGATCAGTGCGCATATGGTCGCTCTCACGTAATGCGCTGGAGGCACTTCTGATGACCGGTGGGTCGGCAGTGTTCTCCATGAAACTTTCGTCCGCAGAAGCCGAGGGTGCTGCCAGCAAGAACAGTCGCCTGGCTATCGGATGCATGGATGGTAAGGTACTTATAGCCGATATTACAAAACTTGACGCGAACCTACAGAAACACCCAGGCCTAGAATTGCCTTACCAACTGCCCCTGGCAGCAGAATACACAGCTCTCACTGCCACCGAAGACAGTGTTAATGATCTAGCCTGGTCTAGTGACAACTTGGCCATCTCGGTGGCACCTACCCAGGGAAATGCACTGCTGCTAAGGACATCTGGAAACTGAAGACCGCCTCGGTGCATCACAAGACATTGGAGACTGCTGCGATTCATCACAAAATATTGGAGACCGCCGCGATTCATCACAAAGCACTGAATCTCCCGCTTTTATCACTGTCCACTGCGGTATTATTGCAAAACCGGATCTGCACGTGACAAAACGGCGGTGCTATAAAAAAATTTAAACACCGACCTAAACTTTTCGATGTTTAAAAGGGCGAAACAAAGATTGATCAACAGCATCCTTGCTGAAAGGAAACAGTTGGAACAGTGAAAAGGCCTAACCGTTACACCCCAAAAGTTCTCCTTACTTCCTCTCAAATCAGATCCTCTTCATAATGGTCAGACCAATTATCGCTCCTAGTATCCTCGCTTCAGACTTTGCCAACCTTGGCTGTGACTGTCACCGTGTCATCGGTGCAGGCGCTGAGTGGCTTCACATTGACGTCATGGACGGTCATTTCGTGCCTAACATCACCCTAGGCCAGCCTATTGTTGCTTCCCTGCGTAAGGCTGTTCCTCGCCCAGACGATAAGACCAGTGACAAGCCAAAGGCATTCTTTGACTGTCACATGATGGTCTCCGAGCCAGAGAAGTGGGTTGAGGACTTCGCCAAGTGTGGTGCTGACCAGTTTACCTTCCACTACGAGTCTACCTCCGATCCACTAGCCCTTGTGAAGCTGATCAAGAGCCATGGTCTACGCGCCGCCTGTGCCATCAAGCCAGGTACCCCAGTTGATGTTCTGTTTGAGCTCGGCCCACATCTGGACATGGCCTTGGTCATGACCGTTGAGCCTGGTTTCGGTGGCCAAAAGTTCATGGTTGAGATGATGCCAAAGGTCAGCAAGCTGCGTGAGCTGTTCCCACAGCTGGACATCCAGGTAGATGGTGGTCTAGGTAAGGCTACCATTCCTGCTGCTGCCGAGGCTGGTGCCAACGTTATTGTTGCTGGTACCTCCGTGTTCACCGCCGCCGATCCAGCTGACGTTATCTCGTTCATGAAGGGCGAGGTCAGTGCTGAACTAACTAAGCGTGGTCTACTGGACTGATCGAGCGCTGTTTACTGGATTGATCGAGCGCTGTTTACAGAGCGGGCTAGGCATGGTCTACTAAACTAAGTATGAGCGGTTTATTGAACAAGCAGAGCATAGTCTACTGCGCCAACCGTAAACTCTCGATTGTATAATAACCAACTAAGTATTCACTTTGTGTGTGTGCGTGAGTGTGTTTTCGTCTTTATTTATTTATTTGCTTAGACAGCAACTGTCATGTATACTAGAAGAAACATGCACTAATCTAATGTACAGAGAGATATGTAAGAAAGGGAAATATGCCCCGCATTATGGGAAGAAAGCACCACCTAGTGTAGTACCGTTACCGGTCTGCAGAGTCAGACCAGCGGATGTCTCGTCCTCAGCAATAGCCTTCCATAAGGCCTCACGGATAAGAGAGGAGCTGTTCTTACTGGTCTTGGCGGAGGATATCTTCTCCTTACGCACAATAGACTTCTTGACGCCATCGACGCTCATATCCTCGTCGTTCTCCAGACCGGCCTGAACATCGGTAAGCAGACGACGCTGAGCAGCGTACTTCAGGTTACGCTCGATCTTCTGAGCTCTCTTCTTGGACAGAGTCTTGGTGGTCAAACCACCGCGGCCAGGCTGGGCACGTCTCGTAGCGGCAGACTCTCTGCCGAAGTACAGGTCCACTGGGGCAGACTTGGCCTCACCAGAGCGGGAACCTTCCTCGGAACGAGCCAGAGTGAAGTGGCCCTTGCGCTCACGGCTGTCACGTTTGCGAGCCAGCGACTGCTGCTTGGAACGGACGTTGGTAGTCAGCTTCGGCCTGTTGATGGAGTTCTTGGAAGGCATGGTTGTGTTGATGTGGGGTGAGGGGTGTTGACTTTATTGGAATACCTTCCTTTCCTTGTTCAATGAGCTCAATCCAGAGCTCATCGCTTTTATAATCCCAGGCTGAAAAATTTTTCAGATTTTTGCCGGGCGGAAGCACAGCGCGGTCACGTAATAATAAAGGGAACTGGCACTTTCCAGGTCCAGGGAGGGCTAATTGAGGGCGTGTTTGTTGCCAGCAGGGAGGGAAGGGGTCAAGGATAGCTGTTGTAATGAGTGCAAATAACGTCGATAAGAGCAAGGAGGCTGAGGAGGTGTTTGAGTTTCTCGATTCGCTTCCACAGGATGCCGGCAAGGCTGGCAAGGCCGGGAATGGCGACGCGAAGAACGCGCCAGCTAAGACCGGGACTGCGACTGGCAGTGAGGGAAAGAAGGACGATATTATGGACTTCCTAGACGAGTTGGAGAAGGAGGGGAAGTCAGCGCCCGCTCCAGAGGCGCAGAAGGACGAGCCAGCGCAAGCCGAGCCAACGAAGGACGAGCCAACGCAAGTCGAGCCAAAGCAAGTCGAGCCAACGCAAGTCGAGCCAAAGCAAGTCGAGCCAACGCAAGATGAGAGTAACTCCCAGGTAAGTATTGATGAAGCCACCGAGCATGAAGACACGCCTCTAGGCGATCCAATCACGTCTATTTCTAACTGGTGGTCGTCGTCAGGCTCGAACACGGTGTCCAGTCTGTGGAGTAAGACAACCGAGCAGGCCAACCAGATCAAGAATAGACTTGCTCAGGAGCAACAGCAGCACCTGGGCCAACTGCCTCAGCTGGGCCAGTTGCCACAGCTGCCATTGTCTATCAATGCGGCTACTATCTCGGATCTCGCCAAGTCCCTGCAAAAGATTGTTGTCGGTGAGACCGCTGAGGTTCTGCGCATCCATTTGGTCCACGACCTTGTCAACTATTCGTACCTGCAGTACCACGTTGAGCAGCGCTTTGACCAGGTACTGAGCGACCAGGTTCAAGGTGGTGTCCGTATCTTTGTGGACGAGTGGGGGAAGCCTGGTGCGTCTTCTACTGAGAACGACACTATGGTTTTAAACGCCGATGATATTGGCAACAACGGCAACGTCAGTGTTGTGAAGAACCCTGTCAGAGCCCAGAGACACCTGAACGTATTCACAGGCAAGCTATCTGATGGAGAGAAGCTGGCATTTGCTAACCTGGACGACGCCATCAAGCTGTTCAACAAGGCGCACGACGAGGTACTGAGACAGCAGAAGGAGAGCGCCGACGGCGCCGGTGAAACCGGCACAAAGGCCGAGGACCAGACCAACATCAGCGATATTTTCATCTCTATCCTTCCAGTCGCTATCCCAGCCTCCAATTCGAGTGGTGACGATGACAGCATGACCATCACTGACGCTGCGCAGCAGGGCAATTTCAGCTTCACAATCGTGCTCAAGGACATATCGAATGGTATTTCCAGCATCACCCGCTCCCAGGGTTTCCCTACCAAGTGGATGGAATGGCTCGAGGGAGCTCCAGCTGTCAACAAGGACGAGCGCAAGGAGAAGGAAGCCAAGAAGGATGGAAACAACGCCGAAGACGATGGCGAAGACGACGACGAAGATGACGACGAAGTAGACCCAAGCGAGTGGGTCCAGGACTGGATCGAGGACGGTATAAGTCTGGTCTTCGGTATCGTAGCCCAAAACTACGTTATCGAGCGTATGGGATTCAGCTGAGCTGCCCATTATGTAAATGTTAATACAATTATAAGCTATAACGCAGGACAGGGGAAAGTTGCGCCGCCGCTAAAACCAACACACCACAACGCTCCCAAGACACAACTACCCACGGATCGAAGGGCGTCGCCTCCCTTCCCAGAGGTTATTCTCCTCCGCCCTCAAATCACGTGACTCGAATTTCCAACTCGGTCCCGCCCGCTTTCCGGTTGACAACTCGCCGTACAATTCGTGCCCAAATACCGTCAACGACGACTATGAAAGGGAGACTCGCCACTATTTACGCAGCTATCACAGCGGTAGAGAGCACAAACACAGAAACGCAAACATGTCTTCTTCATCATTGGATAACATGGTGCCTGTTCAGGAGGGCCAGTCGCACGAGGAATCTCCAGCGACGCAGCTGGAGGGCAGCAACGAGCCCCACTCGCCCCAGTCGCGCCACAACAGCAGCAGCAGCAGCAGCAACGACCACAATGGCAAGAAAAACAGCGCTGCCAAGAAGATCACGGAGGGTGAGGCCGATCTATACCTCGACCAGTACAATTTCACGACCACCGCTGCCATCGTGAGCTCTGTAGACCGCAAGATCTTCGTCCTGCTCCGCGACGGTACTCTGCTCTTTGGTGTGCTGCGTACGTTCGACCAGTACGCCAACCTGATCCTACAGCACTGCGTCGAGCGCATATATCTGCCCCAGGCCGGCCAGTACGCCGAGGAGGACCGCGGCATCTTTATGATCAGAGGTGAGAACGTCGTCATGCTCGGGGAAGTCGACATCGACAAGGAGGACCAGCCACTGGAACAGCTGCAGCAGATCCCATTCGCCGAGGCCAAGGAGCTCAAGAAGAACACAGACAACGCAAAGTTCGTGACAGAAACGGGCAAGGTCAAGGAGTTCGCCCGCCACGGCCTAACGCATGATTTCCACAGGTCGGACATGTACTAAGAAACGCCACGGCGCAACACCCACAGCCAGTATATATAGGTATAGGTATAGATATGTAACTAAAATACGAGAGACCATAATTCAGGATTATGGAAAGGGGATAGGGGAATGCCGTCTCCCCTTACTTAATGTATTTTATCTGCAGTTCCTGCACGATTATCTGCGGTTTCGTCTACTGCCTTCAATCAATGCTTGCTTTAAGCTGAAAAATTTTTCTGATTTTTCCTAGGCTGGGCGCACTACTTTGGAAACTTTTCAGTCAGGATTTCGAGATGAGATGAGATGAGGTATAACATTTTAGTAATAAATCTTGGAAAGAGAGTGGATAACACGTCGTATAACTATGTCGCAATTCACTCAGTACAAGGACCTCATTGCGGAGGGTGATCTGGCTCTTATTTGGATCTCGCGTGGCAATATCAAGGCTGTCACGATCGATGCGAAGGAAACGTTCAACACACGGTACGGTTCGTTCCCTCACAAGGACATGATTGGCAAGCCCTACGGTTCTCAGATTGCTATTCGGACGCGCGGGGGTACCGGCAGATTCTCGTTTGTTCATGTTCTGCAACCCACCCCGGAACTGTGGACGCTCTCGCTGCCTCACAGAACGCAGATCGTCTACACGCCGGACTCCTCGTACATCATGCAGCGCCTCGACTGCGGTCCTCACACCAGAGTTATCGAGGCTGGTACCGGTTCGGGCTCCTTCTCGCACGCATTTGCCAGGACAGCCGGACACCTGTTCTCATTCGAGTTTCACCCAGTGCGTTACGAGCAGGCACGAGTCGAGTTTGAAGAGCACGGATTGCTCGCCGAGAATGTTACAATCACACACAGGGATGTCTGCGAGGATGGGTTCACAATAAAGAAGGGTGACACTACTTCCACTCAGTTTGACGGTGCGGCCGAGTCCGTTGACGTCGATGCTAACCTGGTTTTCCTGGACTTGCCGGCTCCTTGGGAAGCCATCGCACACCTGGACGCTGTCATCAGTAAAACAGAGCGTGTGGGTGTCTGCTGCTTCTCGCCTTGCATAGAGCAAGTCGACAAGACTATCGAGGCACTGGAGAACAACGGCTGGTCCAGGATTGAGATGGTAGAGATTCAGGGCAGACAGTACGAGAGTAGAAGGCAGATGGTGCGCACAGTAGACGATGCCCTGCAGCGTTGTCGCGATATCAAAAGACGCAAGGTTGAGGGAATTGAAAAGAAAAAGAGGTTTATTGAGCAGGACAGGTTGAAGCAAGCTGCCGCTGCTGGCGATGATACACCTGTGGTTCCTAGAAAGAGAGAGCCTCTGACAGAAAAGTCAACTTTCAACCCATTCGGAAAGGGTATAAGAGTGAAGGAAGGTGATCCAAACTTCCAATGGAAGGAGGTGACAAAGATCGAGTCAGAGATCAAATCCCACACCTCATACCTGACATTCGCATACAAACTGGTTGACAAGTCGCGAGATGATGCGGCTGTGCAGGAATTCCTGGAGAACCTAAAGAACAAGGGAAACTCCGCCTGAACGAAATATATGCATACAATCCGTATTTATAAATAACTACTTGTAAAATAGATCGCTTCTGCGCTGCTCCTCAAGGGGCATGTTTTGACGTACCTTGTGCAATAAATTGAAGTCTAAGTCGGCCACGATTAGTTGTGGCACTGTAGAGTCGCTACTGCGGCCGATGACCTGCCCCAGGGGTCGATAATGAGAGAGTGGCCCCACGATTCGCGTCTTATTACTTGCGTCGGGGAGTGAGTACTTTGTGCACTCTCGCTATCTTTCCAATTGTCAGCGTATACATCGTGCACACCATGCTGTCCTGGCATTATAACAAAGCATTGCGTATCAATGGCCCTAGCGCGGCCCAGTATCTCCCAATGTGCCTCCCCCGTCTTCATTGTGAACGCGCTTGGGTAGCATATCATTTCTGCACCCTTCGATCTAAGATAGTTCGACAGCTCGGGGAACCTTATATCGTAGCATATGGCGCAGCCAAGCTTTCCTACGGGTGTGTTGGCCACCTCAGGGAGTTTCATACCTGGTTGCACCGAGTTGGACTCTTTGATGATTGGTCCATTCTTTATATCGACATCAAAGAGGTGTACTTTCTGGTACTGGTTGATGATACTGCCTTCATGGTTGATATAGAGTAGGGTGTTTTTGGTTCTAGGATCAGCAGAACCTGCCGAAGAGGGCAGGTGGACGCCTATCGAAACGTCGATAGGGCGCGACTTCTCCTGGACCAGCGACCTGATATTATGTTGCAGATCTTGAATAAACTGCGGCGTTTGCTGGGCCAGGTGCTCTGAGTGCCTGCTATTTCTAGACAGGAAATCAGTAGCCTCTGGGAACAGAATAAGCCGGCACTCTTTGTCAAGAGCATCGGCGATAAGAGTAGTCACCGTCTTGAGATTACGTGTCAGGCTCGACGACGAACAGAGCTGACCGATGGCGATTCTGCAATTCTGACTCATTGTACAAATGTAATCGTATAAATGTGGTTTCTAACTGGGCAATTTGCAGTTTTCTCTCTTTGGTTTTGGCTGTTATTGCTGAGGCGGCAGGTGGCAATATTTATTAACGCGATGGTGTTTGTTATTGTTGATCAACATTGAAACCGACGCCAAAAGCACCGGATATATATATGTATATAAAAGAGCAAAACAGAAGCAAATAGAAATCGCTGTGATTGGCTATACCAAACAAGACACCTTCATAACATAATATAACACAGGAGGATGTACGGCGAACGAATAGCTATGGACCACTACCACCAGGAAACCTCTCATCCTGGGATGGTTATGACGCAGAATATGCAGGGTGACCAGCCTCTAGTGACGCCATTGCACCCGCAAACTGTTGTGTTGAAGGATGGAGAGACGGTTGCGACGATGTACCCAATACCTTCTGTCCCTCAACTTCTGCCTCCTGGACTGCTCACGTTCCTTTTGGATGAGTTCAACATGGAAGTAGAGAAGGGCGATAGTTTCCCATATTACGAAACACTGTCGATGGAGGAGTTCCAGGATGTGTGGTTTAACAGGGACGGGCATATCTGTATTATGGTCCTAGGGGAGATTCCTGAGCTTGATTACAGTATAGAGGATATATACCCGGCGGATCTGCAACGATCTAATTCAACCGCAGCCGGCCAAAAGAACCAACAACAAACCGACCAGAGCATCACAACGAGTCCTGACGGGCAAGCATATTTGCAGCGGAAACGGGCAAGGAATTTTAATTTAGATGTTCACTGGGACAGGCAGTGTCTCGGGATATTTCAACTCCAACCGGCGTATCCAGGTAGGTCATCTCATGTGGTCACGGGTACATTTCTCGTGAATGCTGGTATCCGAGGCAAGGGCATCGGCAAGACCTTAATGGAAACGTTTGTCGAATGGTCAAAGAAGCTCGGTTTCACATCATGTTGCTTCCCACTCATATATGGTACAAATGTGGGTATACGGAGAATTCTAGAAGGTCTGAATTTTAGACGAGTTGGGAAGCTTCCAGAAGCAGGTATTCTGAAGGGATACGATGTCCCTGTAGACTCGTTCATATATGCCAAGGAGTTTACGCATATCAAGAAGAGTATTGACCTTTTGCGAGATCCTGAAAAGAATCATGAGATAGCCAAGTATGAACGACTGAGGTACTACATGGAAACCGGTGAGTACCCCTTGCACTGCGATCGGAATGAGAAGGCCCGACTACGTGTCACTGCCAAGAGTCACACGTTATTGAATGGAAAACTAATGACTAAAGACAGGGAGGTCGTGTACGACCCTGAAAAGCAACGCCAGATCGTTCTTGATACGCATCAAGTTATGCATGAGGGAATCAACAAGGTAACATCCCGCATTGCCAAAAAGTATCATTGGAAGGGTATCAAGACAACGGTCTCCGAGGTCATTGCACAGTGTCAAAAGTGTAAAATGAGATATCCTGATGAGACTGGTGTTATTGTTAAGCCAGGTGATGCACCCGTACCACAGGCTCATATGTTGCCATCATTAATGATCAACGCTACGGATCTTACACAGCACAAGGTAACTAGTTCCGCAAAGAATCTCCCCAACGGGAACGAAATTGATAATCCGACTGAAGTGCCTACTCCTGCCGATGCTGATTTGGGTATTGGCAGAAAGAGAAACAACAGCGAGGTAGGAAATGGTAGCTCTAGGCTCGCAACCGATGGCCATAGAGGATCGATGGATGCCAGCAGTATGGGATACAACACAGCAGCGATTAACGCGGGTGTAGCGGGGTCCAATACATTTGATAAATTTATATCTGAAGAGCTCAACAGAAAACGGCCGCATTTCATTGACCCTGTCGGTAAAGCAATGGTAGATGTAAACGATAGCCACAGCAACAATACGAACAATGGTAATCCTGAGAAGCACGCCGTTGGTAACCATGCTATGAATGACGCGATGCTCAATCTTGAAGATAACGTGATGGCTGCCTTGGATATCGTCCAAAAGGAGCAGCAGGAACAACAACGGTCGGAGGAAGAGCGCGAAGATATATTAAGACGACAGAGAGAAAACGAGCAATTTCTACTCAACTTTAACTTTGACGCTGAGTACCATGAGGAAGAGGATGAGGATTACCATGATGATGACGATGAAGAGGAGGAGGAGGAAGAGGAGGCTGAAGAAGAATATGACAATGCCAGTCGAGATGGCAACGGCTTAGATCAGGACGATTTGCTTGCATTGATTGATGATAAACAAGACATAAACTACGGACAAGGTAGTGGTTTCGTAGCTGAGAGGCGGAGAATGTTACAGGAAATTCAAGAGATCGAGATCGAGAACACCGTTGACGATGATAACAACAATGATGCAACGGAAAGTACTCCACGGGATTATATATCTGGTCATCCTACAAACCACTCACCGGATTCTTCAGCGTATTATCGAACAAAATAAAGAGCACTGTAAGCAAACCTAACTTATGACTCTCGATATAAATGTTAATAATCGATGAGTTGAGGGGTATTGAATATACACCCACGATATTTAGACTAGTATTCTATATACTTCATTTTCATGCATTTCTTTTCCTTTTGGTAAACACGAACTCGTTCAACCTACTAGGGTATTATTTTCATATTGAACACCCTTTCATACTTACTGCACTGCTTAAGCGTACAAACTTTTCACCACTTCTCTTTAGTGCGACAACTTCGTCAGTATATGAATCGACTTTTTTCTAGAATCATCAATATTTATTAAATAATAGGACAAATATATATAACTCATCTCAGAGTATCATGGAAACAGCAAAGCTGTCATGCCTGATAACAGTAATAACGATGAATGTATCGCTGACGCCGGTTCCCGAAATGCCAGCTGCTGTCAACACGAGGTAAGCTTCTCCCGAAAATGGAATGTGCCCTGGACCGAGATCAATAACGAATGTTGAAAAACAATAACCATCACGAATAGAGAAGAGCAGGTGTTTCCAGAAAATGGTTCGTAAAGAAGGGCAACCACGGTTCATATTTGTTAGACCCTCTTTGGAATGGATGTTACTGTGATATTCAGACAGATTAGAGACATATTTGCGCAGTCTCACACCAAGTACGAACAGGTGAGGCTCTCGAGAAGGGCATTCTTTCAGCTGCTAGGATACCTGGGAGGGTGTGTCCTGATATCCCTGGCAACGCAATCCAGGTTACTCAAATAAGTGATTGGTATTCGAGAAAGGGTCATTTGGACTAATTGTTTAGGGAACAATAAAGATCGCATGGGTTGTCATCCCTTGTTGGGTTGTTAAGGGCTGTATGTAACGCGAGATCTTAGGTACTCCCTGCACATTTTACTCTGGCAGCTACTGGAAATGACATTGTACCAAGGGTATATTGTCATATATGGTGGTTGTAAGGTGTATGTTACATTCTCAACAAAAAAAAAATGGTTCTACCCAACTCCCATGTGCAACTCCCCAGGCTGCTCCAATCATTCATGAGCATTTGTGTGGTCCCAGGGCTCTTGCGATTTGGAATCACACACACCTATAGACTATCGTTCTCCACCGGTAGAAAACTCCTGTAATTATCGAATTTCAGATTCTTGCATTTTTAATATCATATATACTGCATTTGCACCAAGTCATATACATAATAATCATACTCACAGCTATCATTACAACGTCTGTCCTATCTTTTCTTTATAGTAGCTTCCTTTTTCAATCTGGCAACTAAACAATAATAATAAAGGTTCGTTTTAAAATTGTAAATCGTAAAAAATATAAAGAATCTATAAAGTCATATTAATCTATGATGCGAGGAATGCATAAGAAAGAGGGTTAGAAATGCTGTACAAAACTGACTACTCCTTCTTCTGGACAGCGGCCTTGTCAGCAGTGGTCTGCTGGAAGACATTTGGTTGGTCCTCGTGTCTCTCCTTTCTTGGGCCGTTGAACCAGCTCTTGAAGTCAAGGACGGACTTCAAACTCCAGACCTTAACTCTCATGATGTAGTAACTACCAAGCATGGCGAAAATGTTGAAACCAATGTAAATCCACATGAAACCGAAATCTCTCCATCTGTGGTGGTACTTGACATGGAATGGAGCAACGACGTCATCCTGGACAGTGTATGGACAGTACTCACAGTTAGCAGTAGCCTCTGGGTTTTGTAGGAAACCGGTATTGTGGCTGATGTAAGTGCTCAAGTACTGGGAACAGGTTTGGCCGGATGGTGGGTCCATGATGTTCAGTTCGTCTGGGTTACACTTGACCTTCTTCTTGTGGACCTCAGGACCGACTAGAGCCTCAACAACGTAAGTGAATGGAGAAATTCTGAACATGAAAATCCAGAACTTTGGAGCCTTCTCAGATGGTTGTAGAATACCACAGAACAGCAGCATAGCAGCGAAAACATTGGAGTTAATCATAGAAGCGGATGGGACATCTGGAGAGAAGTACAGAATCCACAGACCATAAGTGACGAAATAGCATGGGAAAATCAGAACGTAGAAGAACCAGAAGAAACCGGCTTGTGGAGCAGCGCCAGAGAAACCAGCTGGCCAGTAGTAACAGAACCAACAGACAAACTGACACGATACAGTCCACATCAATTCAATCAGACAGTGAGATAGTAGCAGAACAGACCAGTGGAAAGTATTGGAAGCAGCCTCTCTGACTTCGTATAGCTCTCTGGAATCGAAAGCGAAGACGTGAAGCTGGTTAATCATAGCCAGGGACAGTAGCAGCAACATGAAGATAGCAGCGAAAGCCTCTTGGGCACCACCGACAGAATGGTTAATACGAACGTAGGAAAGACCGATGAATAGAGCACAGGTAGCACACTCCAAGAACTTGGCTCTGATGTAGACTGGAGATCTCCAGAATTGCAGGTTAGTTCTACCAATGACAGTCTTAAGTTGAGTAACGAACGAAGCAGCGAATTTACCAGCAAGTTCTGGATCATCACTAACAGGTCTAGAAGGCAAGGTTCTGTGAAGTTCCTCGACCTCCTCTCTAGCAGCAGCACATTCAGGGGAAGCCAACCATAGCTCGTGCCAGTCGGCATTGGCAGATGCGGTAGCACCGGCACCAATACAGTTTAGCATGTACTCGGCAGGGTTCTCGGAAACACCACACTTAACACCAGATTCACGTTCAAAGTAGTTCAATAGAGATCTAGAGTTCTCACCAATATCACCAAAGTAAACCATCTTACCACCCTTCTTCAGTAGTAGCAGTCTGTCGAATTGCTCAAACAGAGTAGCGGAAGGCTGGTGAATGGTACACAGAATAGACTGACCAGAGTCGGCCAGGGCTCTCATGAATTGAACAATAGACCAAGCGGATTGAGAGTCCAGACCGGAGGTAGGCTCATCCAAAAACAGTAGCAAAGAAGGCTTAGCGACCAGTTCGACACCAATAGACAGTTTCTTTCTCTGCTCGACATTCAGACCTCTACCAGTCTTACCGACAAGGGCCTCAGCGTAGTTTTGCATACCTAGCAGTGTAATAATCTTCTCGACGTACTCCAGCTTCTCCTCGAGTGGAACAGAAGCAGGCTGTCTCAACGTAGCGGCGAATCTCAAAGACTCTCTAACAGAAAGCTCGGCCATATGGTTATCAGCCTGAGCGACGTAACCACAAGATCTGTTGAACGAAGCAGGCAAGTCCTTACCGTTGACCAGCATATCACCAGTGATGACACCCATGTTGATTCTCTGGGCCAGCACATTTAGCAGAGTAGTCTTACCAGCACCAGACTCACCCATCAGGGCGGTCATCTTACCAGGCTTGACGTAACCAAAAACATCACTCAGCAGCTTTCTAGTAGCACCATCGTATGGAATAACGTAGTCCAGGTGGTTCCAGGTGTAGACATCCTTGCTTGCGATAACGGCCTCCAAATCGACATCTGGACCGTTCAGCGCGTCCATCATCTCCTGTCTGGTAGCGGTTCTCGCGTCGGCGTTCTCGGCACCACGCTCTGGCATGTGACCTCTCTTGTACAGCAGCAAGTCACCACCGGCGGCCAGTGGCTTAATGAACTCGGACATCAAAACGTTAGCACAAATGTAGAAGAAAGTCCAGACGACGTTGATACCCCAGTTTCTCCAGGCGTGGCTGTAGGCGTAGTGGTACTGCTTCTTGATGTACTCGTCACCGGACACGAACAGGTTACCCTTGACGGCACCTGGAGCGTCACAAACCTGGTTGGCGATTGAGACGTTCTCGTAACCTGGGCCGGAAGGCACCAGCAAGGTGCACTTCATCTCTCTGCCGTGGAACTCGGTAGCGATTAGAGATTCGAAAGCGTAACTCAGAGGGTTCAGCCAGTGGATCCACTTAATCCAGTGATGCATCTCACGTAGAGGCAAGACGAAACCGGCGTAGACACACAGGATCAAGACCCACAGACCACCGAGGGCGTGTGCGGTGGCACCGTCCTTGGTCAAGGTAGCGACGGACTTGAAGATGAAAGAGGTACATTGTTGGACAGTGATCAGGTATAGCAGGTACTGGAAGTATGCACCGGCGGTGTACTTCATGAATGGAATCCAGTATGTGACCAAGGACAGAATCAAAACAGCGACGAATTTAACAGGGAACTCAGTCAGAATCTCCTGGAGAGACTCGGCTGACAGATGGTACATGGAGTAAGACTTGTGTTTGACGATGATTGGTCTGTTGGCGAAGGAGTTTGCGATCTCGGCCAAGGAAGTGACCGAAGCGAAAAGCAAGACGTAAAACAACATACCACCACGAGAGTATGCACCCTTTGTGGTGGACTGACTCTTTGGATCGATTCTGTGGAACATGGAACCGACGATCAGACCCTTGATCAAGAACGAGGAGAGGTAAACCTTGGTGTAGGTGGAGTCACCCTTGACTCTCTGGAAACCACGCATCATGCAGTACCAGACCTGGTGCCAGTAGTTGACGACGTACTGGGAGGATGCTCTCTGTCCCTTCTGCAGTCTCTGCTTCTTGGCGGCGTCGAATCTCTCACGGGTGTCCTCTGCTGGGTGTCTTGCCTGGTAGTCGTCGAACTCGCGGAGCGAATCCTGGTACTCCTGGGAGTTGTGCCAGAACTCCTCGAACTCGGCGCCCGACTTTGGCACCTTCTCCTCGAACCCTGGCACGATGTCCAGTGTTCTGTTCTCGAAGTCGACGGTGACGGAGGTCAAGAACTCGGCCGAAGTCATTCTGTTTGGCTTGACCCATCCCATGTCCTGGAAGTACTTGACAGCCTTGTCGGCCGGTCCGAAGTAGATCTGTCTTCCGTTGTACAGGACGGTGGCCTTGTCGAACAGCTCGTAGATGTTCTCACCGGCCTGGTAGATGGCGACGACTGCGGAGTTGTTCATCATGTTGGTGGCCGTTCTGATGGCCTGGGCGAACTCGAGGGCGGTGGATGCGTCCAGACCCCTGGTGGCGTTATCCCAGGCGTAGATGGAAGCGCCCATCGCCTGAGCCTCCACCAGCGAGACACGCTTACGCTCACCACCGGAGACACCTCTGACGACGTCGTTACCGACATTTGTGGCGTAGGTGTGGCGCAGACCGAACACGGTGCACCACAGGTCTCTCAGGTTGTCGACGTACTCTGACCTGGACATGTTGTCGACTCTGACACGCGGGGTCTTGCACTTGAGTGCGAAGTCGATGGTCTCCTTGACAGTGATCTTTGGGAAGTGGAAGTCTAGCTCCGGGCAGTAGATGACGTAGCCCTTGTACTTCTCCATCATCTCCGCCTGGTCGAGACCATCGTAGGAGAACTCACCGTCGACGGAGACGAAGGCGTCGGTCTCACCGGTGAGGGACTTCAGGAAGGAGGAGCATCCCGCGCCGGGTCTGCCGACGACGAAGAGCATCTCTCCTGACTCGACGACACCGGAGCAGTTCTGGATGATGTTGCGGAGTGGCACGTCGCTCTTCTTGCCGAACTTGGAGAAGATGTGCTTGGGGAGGGACCCGATGTCCCTGACCATCTCCTCTACGGAGGGCCCGTGGGCCGCCGAGGCGTCGATACCGACCGTGGTGAGGTCTCTGAAGGCGACACCGGAGTCACCAGGCTCGATGCCTTGCTCCAGGGCCCTGGAGCGGAGGTAGTTCAGCAGAGCGCGGAGATCGAAGTCCATGTCGTTGACCTCGAACTTGTCCATCTCCTTCTTAGTCTTTGTGGAGATGACCCTACCGAGCGACTCCAGTCTCTTGATGCCGTCCTCGTTGGAGAGGATGTGGGACAAGTGTCTGGAGAGCTGGGACTCGTTCCCTTGCTCCTCGGCGGCATCGGCGGCAGCGTAGGCCTCGTAGGAGTGGAGCGAGTCGGCGAGCGAGTTGGTATCGTCGTTCGCAGACTTTGACGACCTATCCTTTTCAGACATGGTCGGGGGGGGGAAAAGTTTATTCTAGGATAATATGAGGAGAATTAAAATAGAATGTGTGAATATTTCTCTGCTTCTCGAAGTAATTGGCGGACAGTCACGAAAAAAAAAGCGTATTGTATTAGATAATTAAGGTGTGGGTATGAATTAGCAGAACGTACCTAGTCCAATCGAAAAGAAGAAATAGCGTGGTGTAGTTGAGAGGGGGAAATAGAAGAACAAACGAGACGAAAACAAAACAAGACAAATGCAAACACCCGCCCTTATATATAATTGAGACCCGAATATTTGCCACCCGACCTGCTGGATGTAGGAGGCAATAACACTGCCAAAAGCGCCTCGCCCTAGCGCCCTAGCACAAGTGCACACACGCCCTAGCACAAGTGCACACACGCCCAACTGCAACCGCACAGGGAACCCCTGGAGCCGCCCGCAGATAAAAATAACCGCGCAGCATACCAACCGGCGCAGTGCAGGGCACCGAAATTCGCTGTGCAGAATGACTCGATCGGGGCATCAGAGTGGTGCTGTGTTGTGTTGTGTTGTGGGCGGTGGGCAAGAGGGCGGTGGGCGGTTGGGAAGACTACCCACACACACACACACACACAGAACACACCGCACAACACCGCAACACGGCCAGCGGCTCTTACAGCCGAACAACCGCGACACCCAAAGAAGCAACGGCCAAACAAAGAGGCGAGGCGAGGCGAGGCGAGGCGAGGCGAGGGCAATCGCAACCCCCAGAGGAATCGCGCAGGCCCGCGCGTGCACAACGGGAAGATCGCTGCCCATCGCGCGGCTGGTATCGCCACACCGGCCGTTGCTTTTTGTTTCGAGGGAGAGTGCCTCGCCCTGGGCGCTGTATCTGTTGTGTTTTTTTGGTGTGTGTTGCTGTGTTTTCTGGTATCGCGCTGTGGGCCGCCGCTTCACCTGGGCGCCCGGCTCTTATCGCAGGGCCCGGTCTGCAGTGCGGTGTGTGGGTGTGCGCGGTATTTGTACGTGCCGACGGGAACCTGTGCCGCCGGCTGGTATCGGCGCGTGTGCAGTTGTGCTAGGGCGTGGTGCTAGGGCCCTAGTGCTAGGGCAATTGTGGTACTCGCCCGGAACAGCGGAAGGCGAGCGCAGAGAGTGGTGCACGCCCTTTGCATTCCCTGCACGCACACACCGCACAGAGGACCCTGCACAACAGGGTGCATGCACAACGGGAGATTTGCCGCCCAGCACAGGTGCCCAAGGGCCCTAGCACAAGTGCACAAGTACAAGGGCCGACTTCTCCGAGTCTCGGGAAGCCCGTCTCGGTCAACCGGGCGATAAGAGTGTCACGTCGCTGCGCGGTGCACAGGGGGGATTGGGTGTTGACAGTGCAGGGCAGGGCAGTGAGGCGAGGGGCGCAGGGCAGTGAGGCGAGGGGCGCAGTGTTTAGTGACACAGACGGCTGCTGTTGCTAGGGCTACGGGGTGGTGGGTGGTGGGAGGTGGAAGTGCGGTGTTGTACGGGTGTTGAGTGGTGGTGGGCAGGGCCACTGTCCAATCAGCGTGTTGTGTGTCTGGGATACACTGGTGGTGGCGCTGTGGTATTGGTTCTAGGGCGGTAGCTCTAGGGCGGTAGCTCTAGGGTATTACCGCCCATGTGATTCTATACGGCGGTGTGTGGCTGACTGTCTCCGGGTGCGTCCTTTTTTGGTTGTGGCGATGAGGCGATGTGGCCGTTGTGGCAATGAGGCGGCTGTGATAGCTGTGGCGGCTGGTATGGGATGGCCCTTGTACTAGGGCCCTTGTACGAGGGCGCTTGTACCAGGGTGCTTGTACGAGGGCGCTTGTACTAGGGTCCTGCATTTCTATGTGCTGGGTGTCGTTTCGTGACACTTGGGTGATACGTGCGTGGGGTGTGTGGGGTCCTATACCGTGCTGGCATGTTTCTATGGTGTCCTCGTGGTTCCATGCGGTCTCGTGGTTGTACATAGGGCTCTCGTGGTTCCATACCGTCTGTCCAGTGGCTCCAGTTGGAGTGTTTAAGAGCTCGGTGGGTTGTGGGGTTGTTTGGTGCTGCGTGTTGGTGCTGGGCGCAGGGTTCTTCTGTTCGGGTTATAATTTTTGGGTCTTTGATATATACGTGGTGCGTACTGGTATATTTGTATGTTCTTGTAGTTGGGCGCTGTATATATGTGGTGTGTACTGGTACTATTGCTTATGTTCTTGTAGTTGGGCGCTGTATATATGTGGTGTGTCCCGGTATATTTGTATGTTCTTGTAGTTGGGCGCTGTATATATGTGGTGTGTCCCGGTATATTTGTATGTTCTTGTAGTTGGGCGCTGTATATATGTGGTGTGTAGTGGTATTATTGCTTATATTTCTCTTCAACAGTTGTACAAACGCCCATGGTTCAACCACTTTCGCAAATTTCGGTAGAGTGAGTTTCGGGTGTATGTCTTAGCTTGCACACACTTCTTGCCTATATATATGGTGGTTCCGAGCACTTTGGCCCAGTGTCACGGCGATGGCATATGCAATGGCATATACAATGGCTATGGCATATACAATGGCTATGGCATATACATAATTGTCGGAAATTATCTACCAGCTAAATTATGCATTATGGTAATGTAAGAAAGATAATAGAAGAGAAAGGCATGTACGATGCACGTATGAGGAGAGCATAATTACAGCCGGAAATTATCTACCAGATAAATTATGCATTATGGTAATGTAAGAAAGATAATAGAAGAGAAAGGCATGTACGATGCGCGTATGAGGAGAGCATAATTACAGCCGGAAATTATCTGCAAGATAAATTATGCATTATGGTAATGTAAGAAAGATAATAGAAGAGAAAGGCATGTACGATGCACGTATGAGAAGAGCATAATTACAGCCTCCAACGAGGAAATGTATATAAGAGAGACACTTTGGACTTAGATATAAGTTAATATCTGGGTAATTATTTACTTTGTACGTAGGTTTAAGAGGACGACGTATTTTATCTGTAAATTATCACATAGAACTATGAGCAATTTAAATATCCTTCAATAATGGCTATTTAACCCGCACTCGCAACAGTTCTAGGGCGTGGTGCCGCCCCAGTATAGTAAGGACAGGCTTCCCATCGTCTTGATACTTGAGGTAGTAAATCAATTGTGTAGAAAGTAGTTGTAATGTCAATTCAAACAGCTGAAACTACTACACGGTTTAACCTATAATACTGATACCAAAATTTAACAATGCATACTATTTTATTCGATTTTCTATGTAATTTGTCGTGTCTATTAACACAGCTCTGGTCTCTGTAAGTTGCCTCGCGTAAACAAAACATTAAAAGTGATAATCTGAAAATAGGGAATACGCAAGGTAAAAGAGCAATAATACACAAATTAAAACCCAAAGATATCACAATCGAGAGTTTTTGATTATGTACCTGTTTAAGCACAACCCCCACGAGTGCCCATGAAGTCTCTACAACTAACGGTAGTACAACACCCACACACCACACTATAAACATTGAATTAACAAACCCTCTCATAACTCCACCACTCACACATATCTAATATACACTCACCCACACCAACATCTACTACTCTGTCACTGCCCAACACCGCAGCACACCTCACTCACCCACCACATCCCACCTCCCTTCCCCAGTGCACACACGACAACACCCACACACCCTGCAGATCTCGCCGAGCATGCGCCCAGCCCAGACTCCTCGCATGCAGACGAAAAAAACACACACTCACCCACTCCAGAAATCCCAGATTACACATCTTGGCCTAAAAGAGGTACCACCAACACAGACAACAGAAGCACACAGAGTCCCTACAACCCTCCTCTAGACCAGCAAACTTTACCTCCACAACGACGCCACGCATGAACCACAGACACTCCCACCCTTCGCTGACAGAGCAAGGGCGACATGATGGGTCTGAAAGGAGTTCCGGCTCGTCCTCGCCCTCAAGCGCAGGTCCAAACGGTTCTGCTATTGGCAGCGGAGCCGGCGGCGATAGCGCCGATAACAATATCAAACGCACACCGTCCACGTCCTCACACTACGATAACATCAACGCAAACTTGCACGCCCGTGTCAAGGCCTTCCAGGAACAGCGAGCACTCAAGAGATCGACCAGTGTCGGCAGCAGCAAGACCGACGCGAAGGGAGACGGAGACTCGCATACCAACAGTAACGGATCCCAGGGGTCTGGGTCCCAGGGATCCCACAGACACTCACACACTCTTCCCAAAAACGAGTCAATGGATGCGCACAGGCCTGCCAAGCACGTGAGTATCGTGAACAAGCCCTTGCCACCATTGCCTCCACCCTCTACACAGTCACAGGAACAGAAGGGGATTGTGGACGCGATGAGCAATATGTCGATAGGGGGTAGCGCAGAGGGGACTGCCAACACCGCCCCGCAAAGGACTGGTACTTCACAGCCAAGCATCACGACGGCCAGGGCCCCACCCGCAGTTGTCAATAGAGTGTCAATAAACACAAACGTGCCTAGACAAACCGGAGCAGTAAATGCTCCGGTCTCGGGCCAGGCTTCTGGCCAGGTCTCAAGTCAACCGTCTGCTATGGCCCCACCGTCGCAATTCAATCCAAACAGACGCGCTCCTCGTAGGCCACTTCCGATGATGCGGCCGGCTGCTCCACCAGTTGTGCAGCCAAAGCAGAGTTTGAGTGCGCGTAGAGGACTGAAGTTGCCACCAGGAGGAATGTCCTTGAAGAATCTGACAAAGGGCAGTTCGAGTTCAAATTCCCATCACCATGAATTTGAAGGTAGTCCCACAAACGAAGGTTCCTTGCAGCAACAGTCAATCGCCGGGAGGAGGTCCAACCCGGGATCCCTCGTTAATGCAAGACAGCGTACTTCTACTAATTCCAACGATAGACAGCGTGGAGCCGAAACAGGATCTGGGTCTGGATCTGGGTCTGGATCTGGGTCTGGGTCTGGGTCTGGGTCTGGCTCAGGTGGCCTGTTCTCAATATTCTCAAAGTACGTGGATATCAAGTCTGGGTCGCTAAATTTCGCAGGGAAGTTGTCACTTTCCTCTACAGGTATAGATTTCAGCAACGGGTCCAGTTCACGAATTACGCTCGACGAACTCGAGTTTCTGGAAGAGCTGGGTCATGGAAATTACGGTAATGTGTCAAAGGTGCTCCACAAGCCTACGAATGTAATTATGGCCATGAAAGAGGTGAAACTAGAACTTGATGAAGCCAAGTTCAAGCAGATTTTGATGGAGCTGGAAATCCTACACAAGTGCCAGTCGCCATATATCGTCGACTTTTACGGCGCTTTCTTCATCGAGGGAGCCGTATACATGTGCATGGAATATATGGATGGTGGATCCCTCGACAAGATCTACGACCCTAGCCCTGAGATCGGCGGGATCGACGAGCCACAGCTTGCATATATTACCAATGCTGTGATTAGAGGACTGAAAGAGCTCAAAGACGTGCATAATATTATACATAGAGATGTGAAACCCACAAACATCCTCTGCAGTGCAAAACAGGGGACTATAAAACTGTGCGATTTCGGTGTCTCAGGGAACCTAGTCGCCTCGATGGCAAAGACCAATATTGGTTGCCAATCGTACATGGCTCCCGAGCGTATCAAGTCGTTGAATCCTGATATTGCCACATACACAGTCCAGTCAGATATCTGGTCCCTTGGACTAAGCATCCTGGAGATGGCTCTTGGAACATACCCATACCCACCAGAGACCTTTGACAACATTTTCTCACAGCTGAGTGCCATTGTCGATGGACCAGCACCAAAGCTCCCCGTTAACAGGTTCAGCCCAGAGGCACAGGAGTTTGTCGCACTCTGCCTGCAAAAGATACCTGAGCGCAGACCGAATTATGCAGCACTCATTGAGCATCCATGGCTCGTGAAGTATAGAGATGTTGATGTTGGGATGAGCGAGTACATTACAACCAGACTACAGAAACGCAAGGCTATTCTCGCCGAGAGAGGTGAAAATGGCTTACCAAAGATAGTACCCGCGTTGCACATGGGTGGGCTGCCATAAAGAAGGCGCCACTCATTGTCATACTTACATTAACCTCCATTAAAGGAAAAGTACACATACACGCTTACACACATACACGCACAATTACAAGCACGCCGGGATCGGGCCCAACCTACAGTACACCTACCTTATATAAAGCACATTCTCATTTTTTAGACATATTCATACCCGATTTTAACAAATACGGCCAATTATAATCCGTTCTTCGGAAATATTAACGCTCCTATATACAATAGCAGATGGTCAAGCACATTTACCAACCTTGTTGTATAGTCATTAGCACCGTCTCGTACACAACAATGTAACCGTAAGGGTCCACTTTCCCAACTAATTAAGATGGAAAATTTCGACGCCATCGCTCATCGCGCGGTTCGGCTGCTCGGTGTCTCTGCCTCTATTTTGCGACGGGGCGCGGTCTGACGGGGTTTGTCAACATCCAAAGACGGGAAGGATGCACGGGTTGAAGTCTGAGAACAATAGACCAACAAAGCTTCCAACGCTGTAACTATTTTGGGATTTGGCCAATCGAACGCTCTGCCAAAATCCCTCTGCATAAGAATAGAACAACTGTAACGATCCTGATAGGTTCAGAAGCACACGCAGCACACGCAGCACGTTTTAAACGCCACAAGACTATAGAGCGGTACACATCCGGTTTAACCTCACAGGGAAACAAGGAGAAACTGATTATTCCGATTACTGTGTCTTCTGAAGAATCAGCCCAAACGAGTAGTACCTAGAGTTCTTCTGATATCATATATTGTACTCGTTACAGTGTAGTAAGGAGCGAAACAAAACACACACGGGCTATCAGAACAAGTTCATCGGCCTCGCTGTTCTTTCAAACGGCTCCATTGCATCTCATAAATCCTGAGCACACTTTTTATTCCCTTAGCTAATTTAACCCCTCCAGGATCTCAGACAACTACGCCAGGATGTATGGTCTTCGTCGAACAATGACGAGGGTTTCCACTTTGGCCCCGAACTTTAGCATATCAGAATCGTATAGGAAATCAACGGGACACAAGATCAGAGACTTCATCGGCAAGGTCGGTGGGTTCTTTGAACCGCTCAAGAAATACATATTCCCTAACTTCATCGCCGTGCATTATTTTTATATCATCATGATGACCATCATCACTTCAATCCTATTATACCCCGTGCATAATGCCAAGTACATCGATATCCTGTTTTTGGCAACTGGAGCAGCCACACAAGGAGGTCTGAACACAATAGACGTCAATGGCCTGACATTGTACCAACAGATAATCATTTACATTACATGCTGCATGACAACACCTATAGCTATACATGGATTTCTAGCATTTGTCCGTCTGTACTGGTTTGAGCGGTACTTTGATGGAATCAGGGACTTTTCCAAGAAGGACTTCAAGATGAGGCGAACCAAGACTATTTTGCAAAGAGAGATGACGAGGAGGAGTTTTCAGAACCAACGAATGCGCACCATGAGTTTTGGTGCCAGCGATATGTACAGCCATCATTCGCGACACCAACCATACGGGGAGGAACTTCAGTTGAAGCCTTCGATGACCATAAGAAGTGGAACTAAGAGTAATAAGGCAAGTCTTAACCCTCTTGATAGCGAAAATGTGACGGCCGTTGCAAACTCAGAACATTTTCCTCGAGAGAGTAGCATAGATGAAAGCCGTGTCAGTACGAATACAAATAGCGAATCTACCAAGTACATCAATACGAGAGAGAGTTCTGTCAATGGAACGCCAGAGAGAAGAGAAGAAAATAGTCATTCAGCAGAGAATTCCAACATTGACCTGAGTCAACAGAATGTACGAAAGGAAGGTTCCAGCAGTAAGAATTTCCAAGAGAAACTGTTTAGTGGTCAAATGGTCAATAGGGATGAGGGACCGATTCCAGAAGAACAACCTTCATCCCCCAGTCCTCCTGCTTCGCTTGTACTGTCCGATCGGCCAATAACTTCGCAAAGAAACAGTCTGGATGTGCGGCCCGGGGAACTTAGAAAGTCGGGAAGCAATAGTAATTCACGTCTCAGATTGAATGAAATGGCCGATGTGGCCAGCATGAACAGATCAGCTTCAAATACAAACATTAAAATTGAAGAGCAAAGGTTTGCCAAGAGAAGGAACTCCACGGAGATCACTCCGCAGGATATGTTGAAATCTATCCAAATGCTCCGTGATCAGCACAATGATATGGATGATGACGATGGACCCGCACTCGTAATAGAAGCGCCACACATGAAGAAGGAAGACAATGATGAATCGAAAAGAAATGTTAAACCGAGGGGGAACCAAAGTGATATAAATATATCTAGATTGAACGTAAACCCATCCTCTAAACGTACAGTGTCAAACATGTCTAGAAGAAGTAATGCTACGAATGATCGACCAGTATCAGTAACAAGTGCATCTCCATCTGCACGCCCACTAGATGAAGAAAACGAACTCTCCGATGCTCCATTAGAAATGGTTGCACAGTCAAGGTCAAATGTTGCATCAGATATAGACGATATTATCAGTAGTGGTAACGCTGCAGATATCAATGACGACAACACATCTGATGACGATGATGAACCGGTAAATGCAGACGATTCGTTTGCCATCTCGATGAATTCAGGAACAGAATCCAGCTTCGATTCTGAAGATTCTACAGATCAATCAATTAGGAGTTTGTCATTACCTCGTAGTCATGACAATTCATTATCCATAGCCTCTCCTAGTATTGGTGAAACTAGTCACTTCTCCAGACTAAAGTCCAATTCTACAACGGAACTTGTTGCTCAGAATCATCAAGACCTAGATGAGCGGATAATGATTCATCCGCTTCCAGATAACGACAGTTCCCAACCTCGTGTGAAGTTTGGACCAGAACCTGACCATAAACCAACTATCCATTTTGATATACAACCTCCGAAGAGAAACCTAATAAAAGTACAAACTATACATGACCAGGCTGATATCATTCCACAGAGACCCGTTCATAGAAGGTCGCCATCCACTTCAGCATACCTTAAGAAACAGTTACAAAAGGGTAAAAAGTTTAGGAAAAATCTACGTCGCAGACTTTCAACCGGATCATTCGACAAAGAGGAGAAAGTTGAAACAGAGGCCTCATCACCAAATGATAGGTCAAGTCCAGAGAGATCGCATCGCCGCCGTAATAATGAAGGTGAAGATTACCTAGCTGATAGTGAGTCTGATGACGACAATGACCATCGCAACCCTCACGAGTCACCGACTCATGGTATGCAGAATATCATTGCACGTACGGTAACATTTGATGCAGGTGATAGGACGAAATTAAACGAGTTAGCCAAAGAACCAGATTTTCAAAAAGCTGTATATAAACAGTGGAAAAAGGAACACAAGAATAAAAGACATATGAGAGGCTCTAGGAAAATAAAAACGAGATACGGTTCGAAGAGATGGGTAGCTAACTTACCACCTACCGGACCTAGTATAGTCCAGCAAAGGACACAAACAGCACGGGGGGCACTGGAGGGCGGTGATTCTGATCAAGTGTCTATACTCTCATTTAATTCAGCCCAATCGTCACCCGGCTCATTGCAAAATAAGGTAACTAGATCCCAATCGTCAAGTGTTCCATACGCATTGTACGATTCACCATCTCGAAGCAGTAACAATACTAATAGACTAACACGTCCTAATAGCCGTTTTGCTACCGAAGATTATAGCAATGATGACGGATACGAAAATGAGGGCGATGACAACGACTATGAAGATGATGACGATGACAATAACCAGAATGATGAGGAGGATGACCAGGGCTATTACGGTTTTCATATGGATGAAGATGTGGCCCCAAATTTCTCGGAACAAATACATCCTTTGTCCAAAACCATGAGTTCTAATTATCTTTCTTGGAGACCGAAGGTTGCCAGAAACTCCAATTTCATCGGTCTATCAAAAGTTCAGAAAGATGAGTTGGGTGGTGTTGAATATAGAGCTATCAAACTTCTTTGCCGCATTCTTCTCATCTATTATATCGGATTTCATATAATGGCGTTTGTTATGCTGTTACCGTGGATTTGCCGTGATTCTAAATACGCACACATTGTGAGAGAAGATGGTGTTTCACCTGCTTGGTGGGGTTTCTTTACAGCTATGAGTGCATTTAATGACCTTGGGTTGACATTAACCCCTGATTCAATGTCATCCTTCAATACTGCTGTGTACCCTTTAGTGGTGATGATTTGGTTTATTATTATCGGAAATACAGGCTTCCCCATATTTTTGCGTTGCATTATCTGGGTTATGTTCAAATTATCCCCGGAACTTTCACATATGAAGGAGAGTCTAGGTTTTCTACTCGATCACCCTAGAAGATGTTTCACAATGCTATTCCCGGAGTCAGCCACCTGGTGGTTGGTCCTGACATTACTTGGACTGAATCTCACCGATTTCATTCTTTTCATTATCCTAGATTTAGGGTCTACAGTGCTAAAGCCGATTAAAAGGGGATACAGAGTTCTCGATGGTCTATTCCAGGCTGTTAGCACAAGAACCGCAGGTTTCGGTGTTGTTGACTTATCTGGTCTCAATGCGGCTACCCAAGTTTCATACATGCTGATGATGTACGTGTCTGTTCTCCCACTGGCCATCTCGATTAGAAGAACTAATGTCTATGAGGAGCAATCCCTGGGAATGTACGGCGAGATGGAGGAGTCCGAGAGCGAAGCAGAGAGCGAAGTGGAGTCTGATGAGGACAACGACAGTGGTGAGCATTCAGAAGTAGATGTCGGCAGCGAATCCAGTGCTAGCGTTCACGAAGGTAGCACCAAGAGCCACAAAAGCAGTACTTCCAGTTCACACTCACACAGCTCTGACAAGAAACACAAGAAGCACAAGAAAAAGAAAAAGAGAAAGAAGAGAAGCAAAGATCCAGAAGATTCTACAAGATCGTTTATTGGCCAACATTTGAGAAAACAATTGTCGTTCGATCTATGGTTTGTGTTCCTTGGACTGTTTATTATTTGCATTTGTGAGAACCACAAGATCAAAGATACAACGATGCCTGAGTTTAACGTGTTTTCCATCTTATTTGAGGTTATTAGCGCATACGGTACAGTCGGCCTATCACTAGGTTATCCAGGCACCAATCAGTCGTTCTCCGGTCGACTGACAACTCTTTCAAAACTAGTGATTATTGGAATGCTTATCAGAGGGAGAAATAGAGGTCTACCATACTCGGTTGATCGTGCCATTATTCTACCTAGTGAGCGTTTAGAACACATTGATCATCTAGAGGATTTGAAACTCAAGAGACGTCGCCAAAATGAAGATCCGACTGACCCATTGACAGGGTTTGTCAGAGGCAATATGCGCCGTTTTACACACAAGGTTGAAAAGACGCCACTATATAGGTCATTCACACAGGACTTCAGAGGTGGCGGACAAGCCAAGAGCAGACAGCACACATTCCCAATGAGGAACCACCAAAATGAGCACCCACACTTTTCTCACGAATACTTTGACGAGGATGCACCAAATTCATACCGCGGACCCCAGTCAGATAACGAGACATTCATTAGCCGCCACAGACAAGAAGGAACATCTTCACAACACCAACAGATGCTGAATGAAACTATAGCATAATCATTTACCAAAAGACAATTTTTTTTTACCAAATGCTCTAACCAGAAATCTCGAGATCCTTAATCACGAAATTCATAAATGAGCGGCATCGCAGGGCAACCTAATTCTTAATAGTCGATAGACAAACTATCCTTCCTGTGGTCCGAACATATATACACTTACGCATATAGCATAGCATAGCATACTTTATCATAATATATTCACATACATGTATTACACACTAGAAGGCACCCAACCTAGCCCTAAGTAAAACATAGGAACTGTACATGTGGAAGGCGTTTGCTACCCATTTGTACAAAAAACCGGTGCCGCATTCTAATAATACCAGTGCAGCCAGCTCATCGATCGTTTCAGAGAGGTGCCGAATTGCGCTTGTTTCTGTGGAGTGGCGAGTCGATGATGGTGTTCTTCATCACGTCCTTTGTCCCAGGGGAGAATTCTAGTAGAAGATTGTGTATAGTTTCCCTGGTGTACTGAATTTGTCTGCAAATTGACTTCGATTTGTCCTTATTTATTCACCCTACGGGACTTTGACTGAGAATGTCGCAAGTCAGGACATATGACACCATATTTGTCCGGACAAATCGTACCCTAACTAACCCGACGGAAATATATTTACTATGTCATGTCTGGGTGTTTGGTGAAAAATTTTCACGGTTGACCTGCATATGCACAGTTTTCTGTGAGAAATATGTGTGACTACAATAGGGCAATGCAACAGCCAACCAAACAACAAACATAATAGGCATCGGCACTTCCCGGGCGACACGTCTGGCCATGTCTGGAAGTATAAATATCCAGTGAAAAATCCGATGTTGGGTTGTGAGATTTCAATTCTTCTCTTTTTTCTAAATATTTCTGGTCATATCATAGAACGGTATGTTTTAATTACACCATTTTCGTTATTAAAAGTTTTGTCCCTATTAGCTTTTGAATTGTCTTGTTTTCCCTTCTTGTTACCTTTTTTTTTACGTGTTTTCTCCTTCTCCTTCTTCTTGTACTCTAGAAACTACAGAACAGTACGGAATTTTACTACAATCCTCCTGTCTTTACACTAAGTTCAAATCCAATCTTTGAACATACCACTGTATTTATCGAAAGTACTGTGTCAAGAAAAAAAGTATGTTTTACACTCTATTTGTACAAATGTGGTAAATTGATCTACCTATCTCATCGCTCTACAATTGTGCCAGTAACGACTGCAAATATAAATTGAACGGCTGCACAATGATGTTAGAGCTGCCCTGCGGTGGTTTACACTCTATCAAGAGAAGGACATTGCTCTGCCACATCCTGCACAACGTAATTGCCGGATACCACCCCTTAATAGTTGTACGATTTGGCTCTTTATGCACTCCTTGTTTCTGATGTGGACCTTTTTTTTTTTCACTCTTCCTTCGCATTTTCTGTGCGTCTTCGCTCCTCGAGAACGTTGCAGCCCTTTCCCGGTTTAATTTTCAGGCCAGAGTCTAATTTACCGAACGCAGTGATGAGAATTTCGATCCTTTTTTCCCTCCCCATACTATATTAGCCTTGTGTTAAAACAAAATTTACTAACAATTCGTATCTTTTATCAGTCTCTCCCTTTTCTTCACATTCTTTTTTTATTTCCCTTTGCATTTATTACCTGATCACCGGTTAACTCATCGACCAACCGTTCAAACAGATCAACCCCCCAAATTTGTATTCATTGCAATACTCCCTTTAACGATATAGAACAAAATCGGATTTCGCTAGCCAGTTTTGCATTGCTATTCATCTAACAAAGGTCATAATTACAGATTTCTGAGAAGATTCTGAATACCACACAACAATAAAAAAAACTTCAAAAAAACACCCATTCTCCCCTCCTTAATTTCTAACTGTTCAGTTTTTTTCTATTAAATTAATCTCCTGAAAGTTATACATTATCCACATATTCATCAATCAGCAACACACATACACAAACTACTGAAAAATGTCTGCTGTTGTTCCAACTTGTCCCGTTACACACCCTCTTGAGACTGTGGGTGACCGTCTAATTACCCTGGAGCTTCAGGATGGTACCACTCTGCAAGGTTATTCCTTCGGTGCTGAGAAGTCTGCCGCCGGTGAGCTGGTTTTCCAGACCGGTATGGTTGGCTATCCTGAGTCTCTGACCGATCCATCATACGAGGGCCAGATACTGGTTATCACTTACCCACTGGTAGGTAACTACGGTGTTCCAGACCCAACCTTGGTCGACGAACTGGTCGAGGGTCTCCCAAGATACTTTGAGAGCAATAGAATCCACGTTGCTGGTCTAGTTGTCTCTCACTACACTGAATCCTACTCTCACTACCTGGCCAACTCTTCTCTAGGTCAGTGGCTGAAGAAGGAGGGTATTCCTGCTGTCTACGGTGTTGACACCAGAAACCTGACCAAGCACCTGAGAAACTTCGGTTCCACTCTAGGTAGACTGGCCCTTCAGAAACCAAATGCCGATGTTCTAGAGGCCACTACTGAGAACTGGAAGAACTGCTTCGACGTTCCAGACTGGGTCAACCCTAACTTGGAGAACTTGGTTGCTAAGGTGTCCGTTAAGGAGCCAAAGCTTTACGTTCCACCAACCGACAACAAGCAGGTCAAGATCCAGACCGGCCCAGACGGTAAGCCTTTGAGAATTATTGCCGTCGATGTTGGTATCAAATACAACCAGATTCGTTGCTTTATCAACAGAGGTGTCGAGCTCCTTGTAGTTCCATGGGATTACGATTTCACAAAGGAGGAGTACGATGGTTTGTTCATCTCTAACGGTCCAGGTGACCCAGCTGTCCTTTCTGACATCGCTAAGAGAATCGGTACTGCCGTTGATGCCAAGAAGACCCCTATTTTCGGTATCTGTTTCGGTCACCAGCTGCTAGCAAGATCTACCGGTGCTACTACTTCCAAGCTAACCTTTGGTAACCGTGGTCACAACATTCCATGTACTTCTACCATCAGTGGCCGTTGTTACATCACATCACAAAATCACGGTTTCGCCGTTGATGTCGAGACCCTAGGTGAAGGATGGGAGCCACTTTTCGTTAATGCCAACGATGGCTCCAACGAGGGTATTTACCACAAGGAACTTCCATACTTCTCTGTTCAATTTCACCCAGAGTCCACTCCAGGTCCAAGAGACACCGAGTTCCTATTCGATGTCTTCCTAAACGCTGTCAAGGAGTTCAAGGAGACCAAGGTCCTAAAGCCAATTCAGTTCCCAGGTGGTCTTCTAAAGGACAACCTTGAGGCTCACCCAACCTTACAACCAAAGAAGGTTCTAGTTCTAGGTTCAGGTGGTCTATCCATTGGTCAGGCTGGTGAGTTCGACTACTCTGGTTCTCAGGCTATCAAGGCCCTGAAGGAGGAGGGTATCTACACTATTTTGATTAACCCTAATATCGCTACTATCCAGACCTCTAAGGGTCTAGCTGACAAGGTTTACTTCCTTCCAGTCACAGCAGAGTTTGTAAGAAAGGTTATTCTACACGAGCGTCCAGATGCTATCTACGTCACCTTTGGTGGTCAGACAGCCCTTTCTGTTGGTATTGAGATGAAGGATGAGTTCGAGTCCCTTGGTGTTAAGGTTCTAGGTACTCAAATCGACACCATTATCACTACTGAGGACCGTGAGCTATTCGCTAACGCCATTGATGAGATCAATGAGAAGTGTGCCAAGTCCGAGGCTGCTAGTACTGTTGATGAAGCCCTAGACGCTGTCAAGAGAATTGGTTTCCCTGTTATTGTCCGTGCTGCATATGCCCTAGGTGGTCTGGGTTCTGGTTTTGCCAATAATAAGAAAGAATTGATCGACCTTTGTAACGTCGCTTTTGCTTCTTCTCCACAAGTCCTAGTTGAGAGATCTATGAAGGGCTGGAAGGAGGTCGAGTATGAGGTTGTCCGTGATGCTTTCGACAACTGTATTACTGTCTGTAACATGGAGAACTTCGACCCACTGGGTATCCATACTGGTGACTCCATCGTTGTTGCCCCTTCCCAAACACTATCCGATGCAGACTACAATATGCTAAGAACTACTGCTGTTAACGTTATCAGACACCTTGGTGTTGTCGGTGAGTGTAACATTCAGTATGCTCTGAACCCATTCTCCCAAGAGTACTGTATTATTGAGGTCAATGCTAGACTATCTCGTTCTTCTGCCCTGGCTTCTAAGGCTACTGGTTATCCACTTGCCTACACTGCTGCCAAGCTAGGTCTAAACATCCCATTGGACAAGGTTAAGAACTCTATTACCAAGTCTACCTGTGCTTGTTTCGAGCCTTCTCTGGACTACTGTGTTGTTAAGATGCCAAGATGGGATCTGAAGAAGTTCTCTAGGGTATCCACTGAGCTGTCTTCCTCCATGAAGTCTGTTGGTGAGGTTATGAGTATCGGTAGAACATTTGAGGAGGCTATTCAGAAGGCTATCAGATCTACTGAGTATGTTAACCTTGGTTTCAACGAGACCGAATTGGATATTGACGTTGATTACGAGCTACAAAACCCATCTGACCTGAGAATCTTCGCTATTGCCAACGCTTTCAGTTCTCTTGGCTACTCTGTTGACAAGGTTTGGGAGTTGACCAGAATTGACAAGTGGTTCCTACAAAAGCTTTACGATCTGATTGTTTTCGGTAAGAAGATCACAGCTATTGGTGCTATTGAGGAGCTACCAGCTGACCTATTGAGACAGGCTAAGCAGAGTGGTTTCGATGACAGACAGATCGCTAAGTTCCTAAACTCCAACGAGGTTGCTATTCGTCGTCTAAGAAAGGATATGGGAATTACTCCATTCGTCAAGCAAATCGATACTGTTGCCGCTGAATTCCCAGCCCACACCAACTACCTGTACATGACATACAATGCTTCGGCCCACGACCTGTCTTTCGAAGACCATGGTGTTATGGTTCTTGGTTCAGGTGTCTACCGTATTGGTTCTTCTGTTGAATTCGATTGGTGTGCTGTTACAACTGTTAGAACACTTCGCGCCAATAACTTCAAGACTATTATGATTAACTACAATCCAGAGACAGTCTCCACCGATTACGATGAGGCTGATAGACTATACTTTGAGACCATCAACCTAGAGAGAATCTTGGATATTTACGAGATCGAAAACTCCCAGGGTGTTGTCGTCTCCATGGGTGGTCAAACTTCTAACAACATCGCCATGACTCTACACCGTGAGAATGTTAAGATTCTAGGTACTGCTCCTGAGATGATTGATTCTGCTGAGAACCGTTTCAAGTTCTCCCGTATGCTTGACCAGATCGGTGTCGACCAGCCAGCCTGGAAGGAACTTACCTCTATGGATGAAGCTGGTTCTTTCGCTGAGAAGGTTGGATACCCAGTCTTGGTTCGTCCATCCTATGTGCTTTCAGGTGCTGCAATGAACACTGTCTACTCCAAGAATGATCTAGAATCGTACCTAAACCAAGCCGTTGAGGTTTCTCGTGACTACCCAGTTGTTATCACCAAGTACATCGAGAATGCTAAGGAAATTGAGATGGATGCTGTTGCAAGAAACGGTGAACTGGTTATGCACGTTGTATCTGAGCACGTCGAGAACGCCGGTGTCCATTCTGGTGACGCTACTTTGATTGTCCCACCTCAGGATTTGGCTAAGGAGACCGTTGACAGAATTGTTGTTGCTACTGCCAAGATTGGTAAGGCTCTGAAGATCACTGGTCCATACAATATTCAGTTTATTGCCAAGGATAATGAGATCAAGGTCATTGAATGTAATGTTCGTGCCTCTCGTTCTTTCCCATTTATCTCCAAGGTTGTTGGTACTAACCTGATTGAGCTGGCTACTAAGGCTATCATGGGTCTACCATTCGAGCCATATCCAGTTGAGCAGCTCCCAGAGGACTACGTTGCCGTTAAGGTTCCTCAGTTCTCTTTCCCACGTCTGGCCGGTGCTGATCCAGTTCTTGGTGTTGAGATGGCTTCTACTGGTGAGGTTGCTACCTTCGGTCACTCCAAATACGAAGCTTATCTAAAGTCTCTATTGGCCACTGGTTTCAAGCTTCCAAAGAAGAATATCCTGCTATCCGTTGGTTCATTCAAGGAAAAGCAAGAGTTGCTACCATCTATCCAGAAGCTTTACAACATGGGTTACAAACTCTTTGCTACTGCTGGTACTGCCGACTTCATTACTGAGCACAATATGTCTGTCCAATACCTGGAGGTTCTAAACCAAGATGATGATGAGAAGTCAGAATACTCTCTAACTCAGCACTTGGCTAATAATAACATCGACTTGTACATCAACCTTCCATCTGCTAACAGATTCCGTCGTCCAGCCTCATACGTTTCTAAGGGTTACCAGACCCGTCGTATGGCTGTTGATTACTCTGTTCCATTGGTCACTAACGTCAAGTGTGCTAAACTGTTAATTGAGGCAATCTCCAGACATATTAAGCTGGATGTTTCTGAGCGTGATGCCCAAACTTCTCACAGAACTGTCACGATCCCTGGTCTAATCAACATTGCTACTTACGTTCCAAACATCTCTAACGTTGTTGATGGTCCAAAGGAGTTGAAGGAGACTACTCGTCTATACCTAGAGTCCGGTTTCACTTACTGCCAGATTATGCCAAGAGCCTTCAGAGGTCCAGTGATCACAGACAGCATTTCCCTGAGAGCTGCTTTGTCCACCTCTACCGGTTCTTCCTACACCGACTTTGCCCTGACTGTTGCCGGTACTCCAAACAACATCTCTATTGTTGGCCAAACTGCCGAGAATGTTAGTGCCCTATTCCTGCCATACCGTGAGCTAACTAACAAGGTTTCCGAGGTCAGTCAGCTGCTACAGAACTGGCCTGTTGACAAGCAAGTTATTGCCGAGGCTAAGACTTCTGAGCTTGCTTCTATCCTATTGCTGGCCTCTCTTCAGAACAGATCTATCCATATCACCGGCGTTTCTAACAAGGAGGATCTTGCTTTGATTAAGACTGTTAAGGAGAAGGACTCCAGAGTTACTTGTGACATTAACGTTTACTCTCTATTCATTTCCCAGGAGCAGTACCCAGAGGGTGTCTTCCTACCACTGGAGGAGGACCAAAAGTTCTTCTGGGAGAACTTGGACTCTATCGATGCTTTCTCTATCGGTGCTCTACCAACTAACCTGGCGACCATTACTGGCCACAAGGTCGAAGTTGGCCTTGGTATCAAGGATGCTCTACCACTACTTCTAACTGCTGTTCACGAGGGTAAGCTTTCTGTTGCTGACATTGTTCTACGTCTCCACGACAACCCAGTCAAGATTTTCAACCTTCCAGAACAGGACACTCTAGTCGAGATTGATCTAGACTACGTGGTTACCGATACTAAGAGATGGTCTCCACATATGGGTGCTTCCCTATCAGGTGGTATTGAGAGAGTCCTTGTTAATGACGAGACTGTTGTCCTAAGTGGTGAACTTGTTGATCAAACCCCTGCTGGTGTCCACTCTCTAAAGAGTTCTCCAAGTATTGTTCCTTCTGTTGCCGAGGCCCAGAAGAATGTCGGTTTCATGAAGAACAAGAGATTCTCCTTCTCATCCGAGAGACCAAAGATCTTTGAGACCGTTGAGGATGCTGAGAATGCCATTGTTGAACCACCAACTCTAGAGCAGAGTCTGATGTCGTCGAAGCCTCCAAGAGAGCTAACAGCACCAACTGCACTAGAGTCGCTAATCCGTACCAACAACCCATTCCAAGGAAGACACATCCTGTCTATCAAGCAGTTCAGCCGTGCTGACTTCCATGCACTGTTCGCTGTTGCCCAGGAGCTAAGAGCTGCTGTTGCCAGGGAGGGTGTTCTGAACATCATGAAGGCTCACGTTTTGACCACTATCTTCTACGAGCCTTCTACCCGTACCTGTTCTTCTTTCATTGCTGCTATGGAGCGTCTAGGTGGTAGAGTTATTAACATTAATCCAAATGTCTCTTCTGTCAAGAAGGGTGAGACTCTACAGGACACCGTCAGAACTCTAGCCAGCTACAGTGATGCCATTGTTATGCGCCACTCTGAGGAGATGTCTGTCCACATTGCTGCCAAGTACTCCCCAATTCCTATCATCAACGGTGGTAACGGTTCTCGTGAGCACCCAACCCAGGCATTCCTAGACCTGTTCACAATCCGTGAGGAAATTGGTACTGTTAACGGTATTACTGTCACATTTATGGGTGACCTGAAGCACGGCAGAACTGTCCACTCCCTGTGCCGTCTATTGATGCACTACCAGGTCAGAATTAACCTTGTTTCCCCAGCTGAATTGAGACTTCCAGAGTCTCTAAAGCAGGAGCTATACGATGCTAACATGCTTGGTGTCGAGAGTCTAGAGTTGACTCCAGACATCATTTCCAAGTCTGACGTTCTGTACTGTACCAGAGTCCAAGAGGAGAGATTCAAGGACAAGGCCGAGTACGAGCGCTTAAAGGATGTCTACATTGTTGACAACAGAATCCTGGCACATGCTAAGGAGAAGATGGCCATTATGCACCCACTACCTCGTGTCAATGAGATCAAGGAGGAGGTCGACTACGACCACCGTGCTGCCTACTTCAGACAGATGAAGTACGGTCTATATGTGAGAATGGCCCTTCTGGCCATGGTCCTAGGTATCGACCCTTAAGCGAAGGGGCCTGATAGCAAGACCAAACATATATAATAAATGTATATTAATTTGATTTAATTTTAAAAAAGTAAAATATAAATGAAATATCACTCTGTATTAATCCTTTGTTAGAGGCAAATTTGGGAGAGCGACGATGCCGCGCCGGCTGAAATTTTATATTCAGTACGGGATGTATGTGAATATTCCAGCCGAGCATGGCAACCTGCATAGTTGTCCCCTGCATATTGCAAACGGAAGAACAGTTCTAAGGAATGAAAGATAGCAACATCTGAGGCAACGAATAGGCGAATTTTTGAGACAGTAAATGGGAGCTGATTCGAGATAGTAAACGGAAGGAGATACGCCATTGTAAATAAGGAGGAGATACCAAAACCCGCACCAAAACCATCCCTTAATATGCTGAGAAGTGTCCTATTTAGGCAGAGCCCGACGCTAATCCGCCGTTTCACGCCCAAACCAGCGGCCGCTATCGAGACCGGAGATCTCCTAAGAGATATCATGGGCAACAACACCAATAACAAGCGCAGACCATCCTTGCATGTGGGTGAAGTGCGCAACCGCAACCTCACCGTTGACAGAAGCAACCGCGCGCATACTTACCGTGGTGTCAAACAACATGGCGCAGCTAAGCCAGGTATGAACCGCAAGAAGCGTATTGTGATAAACTGGGAGAATGGTACAGAGCGTGCGCAGCTCGCAGCAAACCATACTATACAACGTGTGTTCAAACTGAACAGCAAGGGTAGCATACGGGTGTTTGACCCCACAACCAAGCAGATTGAGCCATCCAATATCAAGAGCTATGCCAAAGGACTTGACCTGGACAAACATGGTCTTGCGATAGTTGATGTGGAGACTGTATCAGAGGAAGAACGGGTACCACTCGTGAAGATCGTTGATGCGCGGACCGCCCTGAAACGGTACTCCGGCGAGCTGGCACGACTGAAGGAAGAGGAACTTGTGAAGAAAGGAGTTATGCGCAAGAAGCACACGGACTCAGGACGCAGTGCTGAGGCCGCTGGGTTGAAGCATGTCAAGTTGACGTGGAATGTGCAGGAGGATGACCTGCTCAACCAGAAAGCCAGGGAGATCGAGAGTCAGCTGCAGAAGGGGAACAAGCTGAATATATACATCGACGATGGGAGTCGAGGCACCCCACGTAACTGGCTGGAGAGTTTTGAGAGCGTGGGAGCCGCCCCAGAAGGAAACGAAGGCAACGAGGTCGAAGGCGAAAGCGAGGGCTTCAGACGCAGTGCCGCTCCTCGCATTCCAAAGAAAGTACTGCGTCGTCGTGAGGCAATTGTTGAGCAGATCAAGTCTCTCGTCGAGGAGTTATCAGTCGCCCCTGTTATTGAGGGAAGCATCGAGGCCAAGATGATCATCCGCCTAGCACCAAAAGCCGCCACCACTCCCAAAGTAAATAAACAGGAACTCAAGGATGAACGCAAGCGTGCCAGACAGGAGAAGTTAGCCATGCGGGTGCAGAAGAAGCAGGAACGGCTACTTGATGCGTAAGGGAGTTCCATATCATGTACATACCCATACTTTTTAAGCATTGTCAATATTCGTGGCAGTCTCCGTGGCAGTATACAGAGCAGTATCCAGGACAATATTCAGGGCAGTATCCGTGGCAGTATACAGAGCAGTATCCAGGGCAATATTCTGGGCAATATCCAGGGCGTTGTCCCTCCTCACTTGAGTATTCATTCGTTATTTCAATGTTTACATATGCCCACCTCTATCACAAAAGTCATCTATATCATATCGCTTTGAGAGCTATCTACACGACATCTCCGGAGAATTGTCTATAATTACACGTTAGTATTTATCAGGAAGTGCTTAGCGCACTCGTATGCAGTCCACGAAATGGCGGTGGCTGGCATTGTCGCGACGATCCGCGGTTTCAAGCCCCTCCAGAACCCGCTCCATCCGTACACATGCAGCAGGGCCCGCGTCGCACGCGCAAATGTGTCTGCTTGGCGCAGTTCTGGCACAGTGACCGACTGACTCCCGCGTACTTGCAATGTTGTCTTGATGCAGTCCAAGGGGGTGGTGACGGCGGCACAGAGTGTTCCACTGAGGCCACCGCAAATGCAGTGGATGAAAGGGTTGTATGTGTGTGATGGGTTCAGGAAATTTGTCGATGACTCGTATATGACAAAGTTGAGGGCTGTGAAGGGAATATTCATTGCAAGGGTGGTTGGGTAAGAATAGTAGAATGCGCGAAACCCTTCTGAGCTGTATATATGTTTGGCAGTGCGCCATACTCCGTGCTCTGGTCTCAATTGCATGCGCTGTTTGATTGTGTCAAACGGGTTCATGAGCGCGTCAGATGCCGTTGTGGCGGCAGCACCGCTCAGCGCTGTCTTGAGTGGCTGATAAGAATACAGTTCCTCATCTGGTATTAGCGCCCTCTTGCACGCCTCATACGTTCCAAAGTACACAGCATGCGCGGGTCCCGCGCCCAGTATGACCGACTGCACTCCCTTCCACAGCGCCAGTGATCCCTCGGCGGTGGAGATTGCCCCGATCTGTTTCAACAGGTTCCCGCTGCCTGCAATTCCTCCCCCGGACTGAATGCGCGTCTTTATAGCGTCTACTGGAAACATCACTGAATGTTCCATGATACCTGCAAATGCACCCGCGAGCAGCTGGTGGCGCAGCGGCGAGGTAGCAGGCAGTGCCTCGTAGTCTATGTCATCCATTTGCCTTCCTTTGTGAATGGTGTTGTTGTTGTTAGGACAGTCAATGTGTTCTTGGCATTAGTGACTGCACAATTAACCATTGTAATGTAGTAGTCACCTTGCAACGAACCATCCAGCATAATAATCACTTGCCACAATGTGCATATACGGGGCCCTCCCCCGAGAGGATCTGTCGAGACAACTGCGCGCGAATACTCGGCGCGTGTACGCGTAGAAATGCGACAAACGAGTCGTGCACGTGAATATGGTGCAAATCAAAAGGCGAGAAAATCGTCCACGTGACTAAATCATTGTGTACGGTATGGATGGGAACACTGTGGTGGTTTGCACGATTGTGACGAGAGTTGTGATGAAATTAGCACTGCGGAAACAAATCACATACGGGGGGAGGGATACCATATTTTAAATGAGACGGGACGATATAGGGATATGAAGGTAGTACGACTAGGGACAAAGTATAGATCACAGAGAAATGCAGAAGAGACAAATACAAAACAGACAAACACATTAAAATGCAAAATAGACAATAACCACAAAAAAGGGATATCAAAATGTAAACTGAACATGTGGAAAAAGGGACCCCCACCCCACAACGCAGGGAAGGACAGAACGTCCACAACGCAGGGAAGGACAGAACGTCCACACCCCAGAAAGCGACAAAACGACCTCTTTATATACCTCGGGAAACACGCTTTTTGCCCTGGACAGAGCATAGTCCAGGAAGGGAAAACACTGACCCCTAATATTTGCCGCTCACCAATGGCCCCTTATTTAACCGCCGAGGTGCACCCGCCAATTTTAGCCGCCGTAGTCGTACAACCCAGACACCACCCATCAAACAACCATCCACCACAATATGAAACACCCACACACCCAGATTTACAACCCAGACACCCTAGGAACAGCGTCACGCGCGGCGACGATGCCCCGCATTGCTTTTTTCCCTTTAGGGCCGTTCCTCTATTCTTCTCTTGGACCTCTTATCTGCCGCGGCTCGCCCCTCTGTTCTGCTCTCTGTTGTGCTGTTCCCCCCCCACTGGGCGCCCTTTTCCCGCTCCGGGAGGCAGGGCGCACAGACAAGGCAGTACAACAGAGGGTCTACCGGTTATTTCCTCGCTGTGAATTCCGAGCGCGTTCTGGTGCGTCACGCTGGGCGCTCTTTGAGATCCGACGACGTCTCTCGGTGAGGTTGTGCAGCCGTTTCTGTGGTTGACAAGGCCTCGAGGGCCGTGTCTGTCCCGGTGCCCTTGCATTGACGCCGCACTACTGGCACGGTGGGGGTGAATGGCCCCCCCTCATGCTTCTCATGCTCCTCATGCTCCCCCTCCTCTACTTCTCCGGGGAGGTATATAAGGAGGGGATGCGATGAGCCCTTGGAGTGCGGGTGTCCTGTCTTGTCCGTTGTCCGTTGTCAATACAATAAGATCCCATCACATTAACATCTCTATACCACAAATGATTGCCCCAACTGCCAGAATCGCCTTTAAGAACGCCGCCCAGGTCACCCAGACTGCTGCCAAGCGCGGTGCTGCTGCTGTTGCTGGTGCACGTGTTGCCGGGGTCTCCCGTGCTTTCACTCGTGCCCCAGGTAACTCGTTCTCCTCCTTTAAGGAGTACAGGGCCAACGCCAAGACCTACGGGCCACTAAGTGGTTCCGGGAAATAATTGGTCTCGGACATGCCTGATAGGGACCCCGGCCGGCCGGGCTTCCATCTCAGTAGCGCTCTGTAAACCAATCATTACAGTGCTGCGCTACAGACCAATCATTACAGTGCTGCGCTATAAACCAATCATCACGGTGCTGCCCTACAAACCAATCACCACAGTGCGGCGCTGTATATCCACGAGTACACGAACCTATATCCTTTACATAACTACTATTCTTTAGGCCTGTTTTTAGCGACGGGTCTTTTAATTGATACACATACGCATACACATACGCATACACATACGCATACACAAACGCATACGCTGATGTATAAGCACACATTTACACATGTCCATGTTTATTGGGTGGGTGTTAATTTTAGTTCAGTGCATTATTGTATTCCTTTCGGAGGTGTGAAGGGTGGGCGGCTATTTTGACATTTGTTATGCAGCCAACATGCTCTATGGGGAGTGTTTTTGCACTGTAATTTGTAGTGGATGGTGTTTCTTGTATTGTAAGTTCGACTCGATGATATATATTGTGCGGTTGTGCTACAGCAGCACATAGGCACGTGCCCATCTCGGTCTCTTTTCTGTTTTTGCCTTTCGAATCTATTGGTGAGGCGTGACTTTACCCTTTACTATCTTTGCAGATTGTATTATGACACTGAGATATACTTTTTCAGTAATTTTATGTCAACGGCGGCTAAATCTTCCCAAAAATGAACCAAGGACATTATCTTTTGAATGCACGCAACACCCTCATCTACACGCTATGCTTACATTTTGAATATCACGTAGCCACCACGACAATAGTACATATATAAACAGACATTATACATAGGTTTTGCAAATTCTTACATACACAATCCGGGCACTCTAGAATATACGATTCAAGCACCGCAACACACAGTAACCAGGCACTACAGTATATACGTCTGTACGAATGATATGGCCGGCCACGATAGCAACAGCACACTCATTGGAATCCCAGCGTATATCAAGAACCGCCCGACGATGTTCACGTTGGAGTTTCCCCTGAACCTCTTGCACTCGTGCGCGCCCTCCTCCGGCATCTCATCGTCGTCCAGCTCCCGGTCGTCGTCGAACCCCAGCACCTTGAACAGGAATGCGTACACAAGCGGCTTTGCCAAGACGTACTTCCACAGAACTGTCACACCCACACCCACTATCAGCCGGCGTGCCATTACGGCCAGATCAGTAGTCCATTCGAATGAGTACACCAGCTAGAAGCCGAAATACTTGATAAACCAGTCGCTCACTTCAATTCCAGAAATGACTCCAACAAACGCCACAGAGTCGTAGAAGCATGGACACACATCCACAGGGGCCGGGTGGTTGAAGAGGATGGTGAGACCCCACGCCATGCTCAGGAAGGGGTACCACAGAAAATCACCGCTGTTAAAATCAGCAAACGCATGCTTGAGCACCAGACGGGCACCGAAGGTCAGGAGACCAACGATGGCACCACTGGCGAGATCAAACAGACCGTGCATTCCACCGTACACACGACCCACAGTTAGCGTAGCACAATAACACAGTGCCAGGGCTACGAGGAGCCACTGCTGCCACCAGTTGACACTAGTACTAGCGAACGCATCGACCAGGATCAGCAAACACACACCAATGGCATTGGCAGTGTGCGAGCTGGGAGCACCGTACTCCTTAGCGGTATACTCACTCAGCGTGATACGGTGCACGGGAGGGGAGCGGGGTCGAGGGAGGCACAGGTAGTCCTTGAGCCAGCCGGAGATGTAGATGGAGTAGCCGATGATGTACACATTATCACGTGTGAATTCCAAACCACCCATGTAACAGGGCAAGGGCAAGCACAACACGTAAAAAGTGTGCGAACCGAGAAGCGCAGAGTACGAAAAGAACACATCGTTAAAGGCGGACCGGTGACGGGCCTGCCACCGAGCAAGGGCCGGCGACTGGTTGTCGGTGAAACGGGCCAACTGTTGTCTGATATTGAACCGGCCAGGAGACATGCTCGTTTTGAAATGAGATGGAGGGTGGTTGCCGGGGTCTAGCAGCACATATTTCTCAGTGTACTCGTTAGGATTCGAGAGACTGCGCGACCGTATACGCGTAATAGTTGGTGTACAAGCAGCGATTGCAGCAGAGTTTGGGTCTGGACCAGTTGCTGTTGCACTTGTCGTCGCCGTGTTTGTCATTTCTATTCCGCTAGTCATTTGTAGCGAGGTATTGAACTATCAAACTATTGAACTCTTTCTAGTTTTATTTCTTTTTGGGTAAATGACTCAATATGACAACTACACAATATCGATGACTGCGTGTATATATAAGTATACAACTCACACGTCTACGAAAGCATCTCCAAAGCAACAATGGCAAGAGAGCGAACGGCGGTGAACTATCTCGAGACATCCCAAGAGCAATCTACTGAACCGAACCGGCTCGAGTAAACAACTCTCGGCCCAGAAGCCCATCTGGCGCTGTCCCTGGGGCCTTGTGTTACAACAAAATCCCTTGATACTGTAATGACAATAATGCCGCGATATTTACCTCAGAAATAACCGCAGCGCCAATGCAGGGGCCCTATCGGGTGACGTCGGCCGAATAGGGGAACTCCATCCGCGTGTAGCGGAGACAATAAATTTGGGACAATTGTTGCATCCGTACACCATTAAAACCCAGACATCCGTTAAAATATAACAATAGTGGCCGGGTGAAATTTTCGTGTTTTGGGTTTTTCAGGGTTCTTGTTTTTTTTGTGTGCGTGGGTGGGCTGGGCTATCCTGTTGGCCTGGAGTAATACGAAGGCCCTGCCCCAGTAGAGGCAACAACAGCCCAGAATCTCAATGTTTGAGCAATCCAGGCTGCTGGCAAATAGGGTGGGGCCAGCACACTATATGTATACAAAGGCGATGGCCAGCCCCTCGCCCTATATAGAGGGTTTCCCCTGCATTTACCGTTAATTGTGTTTGTTCTTAAATAACCAATCAATCACACACCTATAATTGCACCATGGAGAACGATAAGGGCCAACTAGTATGTTAACGAGACGACAAATGAACGGGTGCGAGCCATTAAAAGGATGGCTAGCATTTATACCAAGAAACGCACCCACCGACCCATTAATAAGACTCTTTTTTTTACTAACATGAAATTTGCTGTGGAAGCGTTGAATTTGTGAATCTCCTCGATTTGCTTTGCGCATTTTATTCCATCCATTGCACCTAATTGCCACAGGTTGAACTATACGTTCCAAGAAAGTGTTCTGCTACCAACAGAATCATCAAGGCTGATGACCACGCCTCTGTCCAGATTAACATCGCTAAGGTCGATGAGGAGGGTAGAGCCATCCAGGGTGAGTACGTTACCTACGCTATCTGCGGTAACGTCAGAGCCAGAGGTGAGTCCGACGACTCTCTAAACAGACTTGCCCAGCAGGACGGTCTGCTAAAGAACGTCTGGTCTTACTCCCGTTAAACAATTTTTGTCAGGAATGCATAGCCCTTTGGACTATCTCATATTTTTCTTTCAAAATGCTTTAACCAACACGTTTAAAATTAAAGGCAGATTCGATTCAAAAAGCCTACGCATATATACCAAAACAATTTTCACTCCTGTGCGGTCAATCGGAGCATTAATTAAAGTATTCTTTCCTTTTTCCCCCCCCAGGAGTCAGTACGGGAGTAGAGGGCGTATACAAGCATTAGTAGCTACTGTATAATTTACTACATAGTCCTCAATCAAATATCTCATTCAATATGTTTTTTTTCGTTTAGTTATTATCATCACTTTTGTTTGCCGAAAAGGGTAATCATCACGTCACTTTGCGAAAATCCGCTTCGAGCTGCCATTTAGTCTAGGGGAGGCGTTAGTTACATGCGCCTACTATCTATGTAAGATGAGATAGAGAAGGGACCGGAAGTGCACGGAGGGTAAAGAAGTACATTGTGCAAGGTAGTTAAAAAAGTACACAGTGCATTTCAACTCGACGAGAACATATCCACTGTAATGAAGTTCTGGTTGAAGCACATGCTTTTGGCGCTCAGTTGCATGCCATTGGTATTGCAAATCGTATCTAGACTGGAGGGAGCACGAGTGAGCTATTCCTTATCGCAAGAATACACGAAGCGTTCGGATGCTTTGTTGCATATGTACGATTCATTGCGTACTGATTCATTGCTACAGGGAGTTCTGCCGAAACTGTCGTCTAATTCATATGACAAATCGGTCTTATCCGACCGTTTACACAGAGGAAACATATCTGGCGAGGCACAGCCATCGCGTGAGAACGCTACTATTGTTATGCTAGTACGTAACCAGGAACTTGAAGGTGCATTAGAGTCTATGCGCTCTTTAGAGGACCACTTTAACAATGAGTACCACTACGACTACACATTTCTAAACGATGTACCGTTCACGCCGGAGTTTAAGCGTGCAACAACGGCAATGGCCAGTGGCCGGACACAATACGGACTAATTCCTGAGGATGACTGGAATAGACCCGAGTGGATTGATGAGGACAAGTTTGCGCGCTGCATTAAACGTATGGTTGAAGAAGACGTGATGTATGGTGCCTCGACATCATACCGTAACATGTGCCGCTTCAATTCGGGTTTCTTCTTCCGTCAGAAACTGCTCGATTCGTATGACTATTACTTGCGAATTGAGCCAGATATTGCGTATTATTGTGATTTCCCATACGACCCCTTCAAGGTATTGCGTCAACGCAATGCCAAATACGGGTTTGTCATTAGTCTATACGAGTACGAGAATACGATTCCTACTCTGTGGAATGCAGTGGAAGAGTTTATGGATATAGATAACGGGACGTATGTCGACAACAATGCTAACTCGTACGACTTTCTCACAGATAAAGCGGATATAGGCATGTACCCACCGATCGTCCCTTCAAACACAGATTATAATCTATGCCACTTCTGGTCTAACTTCGAGGTCGGTGACCTCAACTTTTTCCGTAGCGAAGCATACCTGAGCTACTTTGATTATCTGGATAAAAAGGGCGGATTCCACTATGAACGTTGGGGTGATGCACCCGTCCATTCTATCGGTGCGAGCTTACTATTGAAACGAGAGGAGATTGTACATTTTGACCAGATATCCTACTACCACCCGCCTTTCATGACATGTCCAACTGCCCAGGATGCCCGCTTAGACCAGCGGTGCCTCTGCAATGCCTCGAGCGAGTTCAACATTGACGTAACGCCGAACAGTTGTTTGATGCGCTGGTGGAAGAACGGTAGCGGCAAATACTTTCTACGCGAGGATAGAGAACAGCATCAATAAGCTGTCACACGCACTTGTACTATTTTTTGCAAATGGACAATCAGCAATAAAATTATGCTAGAATGGTTACTTGTACTACGGGATTGGACACTTGTACTACGGGATTGGACACTTGTACTACGGAATTTGTAATAATACCCCGCTAGAATGGATAACAACATCACGTTCGAAAATGGATAATAATATTACGTTAGATACAGATTTATTTCTTGTTTTTTTTTTATGAGAAAACACACACATATATATATATGCCACAATTAATACAACGTTTCAAGGTTGGACAGCTCCTTGAGAATACGCTCAAGCTCATCGTCTGATATCTTCGCATTAAGACTGGGTATCAGTGTCTTTGCCTCGTCTGCCGTATCACATGCGAGCGAACCGAGCTGTGCAATCTCGAATGGATGCAGATCTGTGGAACGCAGCAGCTGAATAACAGCACTGACAGTCTCCTGGTCCCTAAACCTAGAGAAATTCGTCAGGTACTCCATTGTGTTCTTTAGGTCCTTGTTGTTACCACCTGTAGTCTGCTCAAGCAGGGAATCAATTGACTGCAGCTCGTTCTCACGGGTTTCACTGCGCAGAAACTCACTGTCGTCATTGTCATCAGCCGCACTGTCAGAAGCGCCAGCGCCAGCCTGAGCACGCTTGAACGCTCTGCGACGCTCTACAAGTGCCTCCTTGATCACAAGTCTCGTCTCACTCAGATTCAGAGCGATCAGCTCCTCCTCCTCACCTTGGTGGTTCATCTGCTTCAGCTGGAACTCCTGGCCCAGCTGCAACGTGGCAGCATTCTCCTCCTCGTCCACCTTCTTCAGTCTCCGACGCGACGTCTGAAATGTGGAAGTAGACACGTTCATCCTGGGTTGCGTCTATACTCTTGTGTTACCAATGTGCCTCCCCTTCTGGAACCCCCAAATGCTTGACCTTCATCTATAGTGTGGACCACTGTGTATGATATAATTCTGCAGGCGCGGCCGGCCTCGGCCTGCTGAAAAATCACTCTGGACGAAGCCCAGCAGCAAGGGGCGACCCCAGGCAGCCGCTAACTGGAATTTGGAATTTGCCACCAACCCACAAGGAACAGGGGACCCCTTGGACGTGCATGAGTTATTGACAGCACTTTCCTGTCACAATCTTCCTGATAATATTCGAGTTCGGTTCCTGTTTTGAAGAAGGACAGGTCTGGAAGAGGGTTGTAGTACATCTAAAGGGACCAGATCCGCCACAGGCAAAAGTGACATTGACACATACGAGAGGAGCGCTTATCCTTTTACCGGAATCATTAAACGTACCTGTTCAGGAGTCTGAGTTTTTTTCCAAAATAAGACTTGAGAACTAGACACTTCTGCATAACTTTAACGCTTCTTTGAACCTTACCTCTGCCCCCCCGCGCATTCAACACTACGCTATGGAACAGATATCGGAGGTGCCCCTTGAGGAGACGGATCCCATGGACAATGGTGACAGCAGCACTGACCCATTTTACACGCCGCACTCCCACACTGATGGATCCAAAGAAAACAGCGAGACATCAAGCACTGGAGGACAACAGCAACAGCATCTACAGTTCACTAATCCCTGGGATAGCAAGAAAATACCCAACCAAAACCATGCTAAGCTTGCAAGCAGCCACACGGGGATGAATGGAAACCAGGGTGACAACTCTGATGCAGAGTACATGAAGAGGCGCAAGTCGAGTCTGGTTATTCCGCCAGCAAGAGCTCCCGGTCCAAACCCTTTCCACTACGACGCTATGCTAATGAACCCTAATATTAATAACAATATGAACAATACAGGCGTTATGCCGGGTGGAAATATACCGGAGTTCTACCCGGGCACATCCCAACAGCCACACCAGTTGTCCCAGGGACAACTCATGCATTCCGCTGAACACAGACCCAGTCTGGTGTATCAGCAGCAAGAGGCACACCATATCCAGCAGATCATGCAGGCACAGCAGGCACAACAGAAGCAGATCAACACCCGTCTGGTTCCATCTCTGTATAATTCACAGGATTACCAGCGTCGCCAGAGTGTGGCTGCGACACAGTACAACCCTCAGAGCTACTATACATCACCAACTCAGAACGCAAGCATCAGTGCAAGCAATAGCACTACCAACATACCGATGATATCGCCTTACCGTCGTCTCAGTGCGTTCCCAACTGCACAGACTACACTGTCAAATGCAATGAGGAGGAACCCTGAAGAGTTCTTAGCTGGACAGGCCCAAGCACAGCAACAACCCCCACAACTCACTATCCCACAGATGAACATTGTGCATTCGCGCCAAGACCTGAAGCCACAGATCAATAAATTGCCAAAGTACAGACGCGCGTCGCTGCACTCCAAAACAATATCTCCACTCATAGGGTTGACCAAGAATCTGATTACAACGTACCAACTGTGCTCTCCTGATTTCGTATACCAGACCTCGAAGAACCCAAAGAGAGTACTGACGAAACCAAGCGAGGGAAAGTACAACAATGGTTACGATAATGTCAATAGCGACTACATCCTGTACGTCAATGATGTACTGGGAGTTGAGCAAAACAGAAAGTACTTGGTACTTGATATTCTGGGACAAGGTACATTCGGCCAGGTTGTGAAGTGTCAAAACTTAATGACCAAGGACATCATTGCCGTGAAGGTTATCAAGTCCAAGTCTGAGTACCTAAACCAGAGTTTAACCGAGGTAAAAATTCTGGAACTCATCAATGAAAAGATCGATCCGGATAACAAACATCATTTCTTGAGAATGTACGACTCGTTCATCCACAAGAACCATTTGTGTCTTGTTTTTGAACTGCTGAGCAACAATTTGTACGAACTACTGAAACAGAACCAATACCATGGTCTATCGATGCAACTGATCAAGATATTTACCAAACAGATGCTGGATTCCCTGTGTATTCTTAAAGACAGCAAGCTAATTCATTGTGATTTAAAGCCGGAGAATATACTGCTTTGTTCGCCAGATAAACCAGAAATTAAGATCATTGACTTTGGTTCTTCCTGTGACGAATCGAAGACGGTGTACACATACATACAGTCCCGTTTCTACCGTGCTCCAGAGGTGATTCTGGGTATCCCATACTCCACCAGTATCGACATGTGGTCGTTTGGTTGTATAGTCGCCGAACTCTTCTTGGGTATCCCTATTTTCCCTGGTGCTTCAGAGTACAACCAAATCACCCGTATTGTCAACACATTGGAAAGCCCACCAAACTGGATGCTAGAGATGGGTAAGAATACATCAAAGTTTTTCAGACGTACCTCTGGTAAGGCCGATCATCATAGCGATTTTAATGCTCCAGTAACAGGCGAAAGCAGATTTCAGCTTAAATCTCTGGATTCATTCAACCATGAATACCCAAAGGCCAACGAACAACCTAGCAAGCAATATTTCAAGTGGACTAGGCTACACGATATCATCAAGAACTACAAACTCGCACGTAATATTCAGCAATCACCAGAGCTTATCGACCAGGAGATGGCGAATAGGGAGTGCTTGCTGCATTTCCTCGGAGGTATTCTAAATTTAAACCCATTGGAAAGATGGACTCCACACGAGGCGTCATTGCATCCATTTGTCACCAATCAACCATTCACAGGTGAATGGTACCCACCTGCTACCATGCATGGTAACGGTGTTGCTGCCGGGAGCAGTAGACACTCCAACCGCCACTTATCCTTACATGAGGGTGCTGCTGCAAAGCAACTGAACAGTTTGACATTGAAGGAATAAGTCACTAATTAATTAATTTAACTGCATATATATTGTTATGTAATAGTTTCACGAAACCTCATCGTGTTTCCAATATAACATATATAATAGAAGGAAGGTCATGATAACATTAGAAGAAGCACCACGTTTCCAGATTTTTAACAAAACCGCTACCAAAATAATGATGTCTGTGATATTACCTATGTGGATATGTATGTACATGAAGTGTGTAACATCTATATATGTGTATATATAATGGAGTGCTGTACTTCGTTGACAGCATGTTAGCGTGAGTATGAAACGTATGACATAAATGAAGCATATAGCGGATGACTGAGAGAAAGGTATGTGTGGAATTTGAGTAATAAGGAAAAAGACCAAAGAAATGAGCATGACGAATTCATAAATGTGCTGAATCATGGCATTATCCTTGAAAACTCCTCCCCGCTTAAGCCTGCAGTGGTTGAGCCTGTGGAACGGGTGCAGCTCCTTCTGGTAGAGGTGGAGCCATAGGCTTTGCCTGCCAGGCTGCGTATCTCTGGAACATTAGACCGACACCCTCAATAACACCCAGTAGACAGGCACATGTAATGGCACTGTTTCTGGTATGCTTCCACCCACCTCTGATAGCCAGGGCACCACCGGTGAAGAAACCACCGATAATAGCATTCCAAGGGTCCTCACGCTTTCTGATAGCCTTGACGGAGCAGTCAAATGTAGAGAATAGACCACCCCAGACACCGAAGTTACCGCCGAGAACAGGGGCACGGGCCTTGATCGCACTCAACGCACCAATGCGACGTTCGCCCATAGGAGAGTTACGGAAACCCTTGATACCGTGCCATATCACACCACCGATCGCACCCATGGCGAAAGCACCACCGAAATCGTTCAAAATAACAATGGGACAGGGGTCTCTAGAATGATCAGCGGACATTTCTTGCAAGTGTATATTATTGGAGCTGGTTGGTGTGATTTGGGATCCCAATTTAACAAGCGTAGACCTCTATTTAATATGGCAAACTCCCTTTGTAGTGAGTCAACGTTCGTCTTGACCCTCCCCAAATGCAGGTCGAATCGGGCGCCGGTCGCCACCGCCGTTTCGAGCCGCCATTTTGCTAGTCGTGTCAAGTGACACCGGGTAACCGTGCATCACTTTATACGTGGCACGTGACTTGCTGACGTAAGGAATATACAGAAACGATCCTTGCCAATGCTCTTCATGACAACACGCTCCCAACTGGCAGTTAAATAGTGTTATGTATGGTATGTATTTAGTATTATGTTATGTTATGTATTAGTATTATGTTATGTTATGTATTAGTATTATGTTATGTCATGTATTAGTATTATGTTATGTCATGTATTAGTATTATGTTATGTCATGTATTTAGTATTAATGCTGGTTATGTACTTAGTATTAATGCTGGTTATTTACGCCCCCTCCTATGGGAGATCCCTGGGGGTTGCCACGACCGGTCGCAGGTGCCCTACCTCGTTCGGGTAGCTCAACGAAGTAGTAAACGGCACCAGGGTGGTTAGTGTGGTTTAACACACAGAAGTCACCGTACTGGGCTCCCTCACCGGCCGCACCCTCCTCGCCTTCTTCCTCGTCCATCAGAGCCTCCCCATACATCTCTGCACTGCAGCACGGACTATGGTACTCTGGAATAACTCGCCGACTACGCATTATTATGTGTGTCGAGCGACAGTGATTATTATGTATACTAGCTGTTGAATTTCTGAACATTTGTGTGTGTGTGTGTGTGTGTGTGTATTTGCACTTACTTGCGTGGATTCAAATAGAGTTGAAACCTGCTTATATAAATTTCGCCAAGATGACAGGACAGGGCAGGACCCTTAGCGTGAAAGCGGGGGACAGGACGGGACCAACGGGGCTTCGCGCATCGGTATATATATACAATTGCCAGGACGGATGCGTCACCTGCGATGGCCAACTGGGGGACCCCTTGGGACCCCCTCGGCAGGTGAAGGTCTGCTGGAACCTTCCAGCGACAGCTCATTATGTAATGATAACTGCGACTGCAGCGGTTTCTAGGTGAGGGCTGTTCCTGCGGGAATGCTTGTGCGGCAATTTCTGTGGCAGACTGTTTATCATTTCCGGCTCCCCCCCCCCCGTTTCTACGCCGTTGAAGGTGAGTGTCCGGGTGCCCAGAACTGCATAAAGTTGCGCAGATGGAAGGTGATTATAATGTTGACGATTAGCTATTTACTGTTGATGTTTTCGGGATTGTCTCCACGGGCCCTAATTGCAAAGGTATCACTCCACATCCTCGATGATCTGCTTCTCGAGGAGGTATAAGCCGTACGGGGTTGGCCGTATTTCTGGGATGTTTTGTTGGGCGAGAGTCTTGCTGTCACTCCCGCCGTAAGGGGTCTTGGGGCAGTCTGGGAGGTACTTGCCGAGCTTCTTTCCGTCGTTTAGCACTACGAACTTCTTGCGTGTGCTTTCGTCGACAAATTTCTTGACCACATCGTACACCCAGCTCAGAAATGTGGGCACATATACGAAGTACTTGGCCGATAGCAGTTCCGGGTAGTACTCCTGGAAGACCTTGATGATGCTCTTGACACAGCGTTTCATCTCGCCATCCATCTTCCACATGGATGTACCCTTGTAGTCATGAACCTGAACCAGGTAATTGTTCTTGTCATCCGTGAAATCTAAGAGACGCAAACTGCGCTCCATCAAACCTATACGGTATCTCAGAAACTTGTCCGCTTCTTGGAACAGATGCTTCTTCTTCACCAATTGGCCGTAAATGTTCCATGTGACGGCCTGCTTGTTGGCTTCCTCTTTAGGGTAGTGTGTTAATATTCCCACCTCTACGAGTTCAGGGTTGTGCACTTCCCTAAAGGCCGCACTCAGTGGATTGAACTCTTGACGCCACTTGAGGACATTGACAATGTATTCTATAGCAATGCTATACTGGAATTTGTACCCCTTGCAGAATTTGTAGATGATGGCATGGGCTACTGCTTCGTCATAGTACTGGAGCTCTTCAGGGTTCGTGCCGGGAACAATCTTGTGTCCATAGATCTCATCGTAACCATTACACTTTTCCTCAATCAGTTTTGGCAGGTTCTTGACGACCTTGTCAAACACAGCCTTTGCCTCAGTTGTTTCAAACTTCATGTTCATGTGCAATTGATGTTGTTCTTGTTACAGATAGGTCAATTCAGTACTTTTAAGCAAAAAAGGAGTGTTCTTAATGAAGAAAAAAGGATATTAGAGCACAGTTATATATATGTATAGATGTGGGAATACGCAAGTCTCTATGTGACGTTTACTGCTAATGTGGCACTTTTATTTATTTATGCATCTCTACTGGTTTTGTTTTCCCTTACGGCCATCGATGATCTGTTGTTACTTCTTTATTTTTTTTCCCGTCATTAATAATCGCCTCGCGACCGTCAAACAAGGCCTCGAACTGCTCGATGAGACTGCGCCAATTTAGTGGCTGTGCCCTCTTCAATATGTGCCAAGACGGATCATAAAACGTGTCGTACCTCGGATGTTCCTGCTTGGTGCAGCTCGTTTAGCGAGGATTTTTGTTATCCTCTCCATCTTCCTTTCTTTGGTTTACTGCAACGCGATGAGGTCAGCTAACATGCATGCAGAACTCATTCCAAATGCTGTACCACCTTCCGCAGTAAGTGTTATCACTGGCCGGAATTTTCTTGCTCCACGGCTGCAAGTACTTGAAATCTGCAATCTTGGTAAACACATGCCCTTGATCAACAGGGACATCGTGCTGCAAAATGGAAACGTAGCCTTCTGATGATATCTGGCCCCACGTATCGTGGAATAGTTCGCGCAGAACATCGAGATCATCCATCTTCTGCAGTCTCTGTATCTTTCCATCGTTATCGTCGCCGTATATTGTGAAGTACTCTTTGATGCACATGCTTACCTCACTGTTGGGTTTCAGAACCATCAACTGGGGCTCCTCGTCACCGACCGACACATTTGTTAACAAGACACACGTCTCGTTATCGATCTCGTTGCAAATCTCGTTGCTCGAGAGCAGTTCGTCAATATTTTCCACAACCATGCAAGTTGGTGCTATGTAGCAAACCAGATCGAATGCGTTAACAAGGTTGACAAAGAGGGACAGGATTAACCTTTTGTGATTCACGGATGGCAGACCAGGTGTCCCTGTGAATTCATCTAGCGATACCGGGATCGACGAGATGTTGTAGTTCCGTAGACGGGACATGTTGATTTTGTGATCGTGTATGACATACAGCGGATATGCTGATTGAACGAGACGCATGGACTCACTTAGCACAATGATAGACTTTACAGCTTCAATGGAATCATCTATCAAAATAGTGACCCAGCATTTACTATCTGGCTGCGCACTGTAGGGAGACGACTCGTGTTGCACAGAGTTGCGGCCATAATGGACAGGTGGCTCGTTGGCAGAGTTACCAGAAAACGAACTGCGGGGATTCAACAACTGTCTGATCCATTGTACGTCTTGGATGGATCCACGCCTGGTCGTTGTTTGCTTGGAGATAGAGGAACCGCGGTCTCTCGTAGCCATCTTCTGTTCTCCTGCCGGACCGAGAGCTGGTGGTTCAGGTGACTCAAGGTCGAGGTCATTCAGGATTTCCACCACCGAGTCCCTGTGATCTTCAGAGATGGAATAGTGGTGCTTAAACAACTGGTAATCGGAGCTGTGCAAACCGTTACTGTGATGATGGTGTGTATGGTTATGAGCCGGGTGTTCTGGGCGCGCTGTCATGTGCCTAGGGGTTGGTGCAACGACTGGATTTATTGCGTATGGCTTCTTGAAAGAGGGGTCGCTGCTGTTATTGCTGTTAATAGATGCAGAGTCCGAAGATGAGTTCATTGGGTGGAGTGAATGTAGCGATGATTCCTCAAATACTTCTGGTACCGGTGTGCTGATTGGAGAATGACCAGAATCTGCGAGATACGTACTTGCCCCAGTTTGCTTCCTAACAGTATGCTGCGACTCCGACCAGGACTTGCGCACAGCATCAGCAAGATCCCCCATCAAATCATCTTGTAGTGGATTTCCGTCCATGTTTTCTTCTTTTTTGGTAAAATTAAGTGACTAGTGTTGCACGATGTCAAATAGTCTTCCAGTGTCTTGGCAAAACTAGGTATACTAAAAATGGAAAAAAAGCACAAAAAAATAAGGGGACAAAAGAGAAAAAGTACTAAAATTCCTCGTTTAAAGATATTATGCTCTTGTATAACAATTATTCTGAGTTCTTTGGCTCCGTGGATACAGGTTTGCTCTAGTTATTGGCACTGTTTCCTGGCAATTTCAAAGGGAGGGGGTTCCTAAAATTGTTCCAAAGCTCCCTTTGCAAGGCGCCGGGCTCTCAATTTTTTTGAAAAATTGGGAAATGTAGCGGAGCACGTGAGAGCTAATAAATAATTGGTTAATGGAACCCGGGATGCGCAGATATATACACACTATGCAAAGGGTTGGAATAGGGAGTAGTGCATACCATTTAAGACTATTACAGTTGTCCGAATCACTCCGTTATACTCTATTGTATCTGGGTATTCTCATCTATTGGAGGTTACATAGCGATGCGTAAGGCATTTTTACACGTTTACTCGCGGCTCTCGAAATCCGAGAGCGATGAACTCAGGTCTACTCTCAAGTTTCTAACGGGACACAACAGCACATCAGATGCATTATCTTCATTCTTCAGATCTTCTGTGGGTGAGAAGAAACATATTCAGTCGAAGGGGTTGAAAGATACAGCCGCAGGAGAGCAAGAGCAGTCGTCGCTGCATAATGTCGAGGAGACGAAATATATTGATAGTGTTGTCAAGCTTTTAAATGCGAGTTTGCCACAACCAGAAAAGAACCAGCAAAACATCAGACAGCATTATGATTTATTCTATGGACAGCTGAAGAATATTCTGGATCAATCAACCCGAAACATTTCCACGGAGGGACTGAAGGCTAGACCTTTAAATGCTCAAACGTCTGAGGATCTATTCGATAAACTTATAATGTCTCGACTCACTGACAGTTTTTCAATCAGTGAGGCATCAAAGATTGTACTGTCGAAAAAATTTCACCATTTCGACAAGCTGATGTCGAATATATCTGCCTTTGCCTATGTGGAACGTCTGGAGTTGTCAATGCTCGTATATTACAGAACTAAGAGCCCAATTATAAAAGAGCAATATGGAGACCAGTGGATCACACATTTTGATGAATTCCCTCCAGCCATACAAAGAGTCTTTTGGAGGTGCTTGTACTCCCCTAAGAACGTTCAATCAAGCATAAACAGCATAGTACAGACAATTGAAAAGCTGGAGAGCTGGGATTCTGCAAAGACCATCACACTGTACCAAGGGCTGTACGAAGTGGCACACCACCTGCCTCTCTACGACGCACTATCCAAAAACCAAGCTATATTTGTGCATGTTCTCAGAATGCTAGCTCCTTATAAGTCCCTAAAGAAGAACCAGGTAAAAATCGTAAAACTGAGTATGGAAACCAAGCTCTCCAGAGAAGATCCAGTCCAGGCAGCGCCTGTCAATTCAAGACCAGGCAATAACATGGCAATGCACTATAAATTTGTCACTTCTCTAAATGTGATACTACATGAGATCTACAACAATCAAAAAGTGAGTGATTCCCGCAACCAGAAGCTGTTGGCCGAGCTCGACAACCTCTTCAAGATGATAAACAACGAAGAAGACGATACGAAGTCTCGAATGTCTCTACGATACACATAAAATGTGCAAATATGTGCAAGGGAAAGAAAGAAAGATGTTCCAGACTATAGGTCATCACCATTTCATGGATCGCTTGACTCCGAAAAGAAGCAACCTCTAACGGCGATGGTTTTAAAGTTGGATAACCGCACCCTCTAACAAGTTAGGAGTACGGCCGTAGCTTAATCTTCGATACCAGCCCCGAAAGGCAGAGCATATAAATGACACAACATCAACACACCAGTACATGCTGGGGGACCACTGACCCAATAAACGATTGGCACTGTAGAACAGTGCCACAACTGCATCAATAATGTCCCCACCGGTACCAAATCAAAAAATAATTGATGTGTCAACGTCACGTTGTGCCATGCTTTCTTTTGGCTATTGCAAATGAAAGTAAGATGTATACTAGAGAAATTGGTTTGTGCGCTTGTTGCCTCTCTTTTATACGGCCGCCATCTCGCTGTTTTTTTCAAGTCGCGCGTCTCACTCGAAAATTTTTAGGTCTGGGCAATGGGCCTAGAATAATGTAGCGACATACATATGTATATATTCTAAACATTTCAACTTATAAACTGCGTGCGTGTTCGTCTCTTTCATAAACTCATTATCTATTAATTATACAAACCTAGAGAATACCAAAAACAAGTACGTGAAGTGTATAAAATATTTATATATATATATATATATTTGAGGGGAAAAATGCAAAAAAGTGTGGTTGGCAGGGGGGAGTAATTTGAATATCGCGATCCATATTGGCAAAACAATGTATTATATCACACTGGCTCTCTTTGCAACGGTATCTGATTCCCCGTTCTTAGCCGATTTATTTGTGTTGCTGTGTTTGGACCAGCCGTGCAAGTTTGAAGTGTAGTCGAAGTGATAAAAGACTGGATGGAAAATCCGCTCGCCGTCTTCCTCGACAGTCACTGTGGGAACATCGTTGAGCATGAGAAACCGTAAGTTTGGAAACCCCTTGAGGAATGTGTAGTATGTCGTCTTGAAGTGGTGGATTAGTGCGTGGTACAGTAGGACCACATCGTGTTTTGTTAATGGTTTATGTGGCAGTTTTAACAGGTTTTCCCTGTATGTTGCCATATCTGATGCGGTCTTTGCCCGCTGTTGTTGTTGCTGAATAGTTGCCTCATCTGCAATTCCACCCGTGACTATTGTTGCGGTTGTCGCTGCTGTATGCGCAGGTTCTGGATCCACACCCATCTCCTCGAATAAAGCTGCTGGGGTATTGGTTCTCGAGGGTCCGCTGTGTGCCTGCTGCTGTCCTAGAATATTATCAATGTCGAGTTCGATGTCGATCTCATCAGCACTATTATCACCGTCATTATCCATATCTATGTCGTCATCGTCACCGTTCTCGATATTCCTGTTGCCGTAGTTGGCAGTGGCTACTCTCGAGTTACTCACGTTCACGATCTTGTTCTTGTCAACGTTGAGCAGCTGTTTCCTGTTCTCTCTGTAGACTATCAAGTTCTCATTCATGCGTTTCACAAATGCGTCGAGGTTCATGGGCTGTGTGCGCACACTTGGGTAGGAATCGCAGGCCTTGGAGTATGGCAGCAAGGACAGGTAACGCATCATCTTAAAAATGTCCTTTGCTGTTATGTCCTGTATATTGGAGAGATAGTAATCGATTGGGAACAAAAATATCTTCTTGCGGAGGATCTCGTTGATGGTGAAGTTGCACTTGGAGCAGTAGCACTTCTGTGATATTTCGAATTTGTCGCCCTTGAGGTTGATCATGGGTGTGTCAATCCCCTCGAAACGGATATCTATGAATTCGAGTCGTTTGCAGTTGAGCAGGATGGACAAGAAAATCTGTGGGTCTGTTGTCTCGGGAATGTAGTCCTCCAAGAAGTCCATCTTCAAACGTCGCAAGTTCACTAGCTGGCTAAACAGCGCGACTAGCAAGTTGGGGTCCTGCTTGATAGATATCAACGATAGATCCTCGAGCTCTGTGAACTCGCGGAACTCCCCGAGCATTTCCACCTCTCTTTCGACCAGTGCCTCGTTCCATGATATGATTGTGAGAGTGCGGAGCGTGCGAACATCGAATATCTCGTTGAGTCGCCTCAACCTCGGCGTCCTCTCCTTCTCTGGTGTGAAATACTGTGGTGGGTAAAACTCCCTGCGCCAGTGCAACTTCAGATCCACGATTGTGAGCTTCTCGCGCAGGTGGTACAGATAGTTGAACAACCGCAGCGGGTCGATGAAAAGCGTCATGTGCGACAGATTCGCGGATATGCGCTTGTTCAAGTATGATATCAGGTTCGGTATGTACTCCGGTGCCACACTCAACTCTGGCAGTGAATTGGGTGGAGCCATATCCAGACTAGCCAGACTGTGTGCCGATATCTTCCCTGAGGCTATGATATCGTTGCATGACGGGTCTGTCACGTTCTCCAGTCTCTGCAGAGACTTGCCTGCATCGCACAGCATGCGCAGAATCGTTTTCTGCAAGGAGGAATCGAGATCCCAGTTGATCCTGATCCACTGGACCGCCTCGAGCGTGCGCGGGTCTGCGGCGAATGTCTCGATCAGCCGCGTCAGTTTCAGGTTCGCTATATCGCGGGACTCCTCCTCTGTGAGGAAAGATGGAATATGCAGCAGTGTCCAATTTATGGCAATGTTCATGAAATCTGAGCGAACCACATTGGAATCGTTCAGGTATATGCGTCTGTACAGCAGCTTGGTGGCGACGCGGTTACTACGCCGATTAATTAAGGCCACATTCAGTCTGTCGGGTTGCGGAAGGTGTGAGAACACTTCAAACAGTAGCTCATCTGGCAGCGATCCCAGCGGGAAGGGAGATTGGCCCTTGTATTGCGTATTACTGTCACTACTAGTCACAGCATTGCCATTGCCATTGCCACTACCCCTGTTGCCTGAACATTCCGCGCCTGTCGCCAACGGTATACGCACCGGTCTAGAACCAGTAGGAAAGTCCATGATATAGTTGTGAGCGGGAGAGTCTTGTTATTGTATAGACGGCACTGTTGTTGTGGAGGGAGGGAACCTATTGCACCGATAAGTGTGTGTTCCATTCCCCTGAGGTGTTAAAACTATGTTTAAATATATACGGCGGTCCGGCCCAGGCAGCGCGAGGCAGAAACGGAGGCAGAAACGGCGGAGAAAGGGCGGGGAACTCCCTTAGACAAAACCGCAGGGGGGAGTGCAGGAACAAGTCCACGAATATATATCAACTCAACAGAGGAACGCCCTCAAGGCTGGACCTGGACCTTCCGACACGTGATGCCAATAGGGGTTGTGTGGGGGGACTAGAGCGTTCGATGGTGGTTCTGGCGTCGTCGGAGGCAGTTCGAATAGCGCCAGGGGGGCGCGAATAACGTCTGGATAAGTGTCAACATCACCATGTGATAAGGGCGTGTAACTCCCAGGGCCATGTATTCTGCACATCACGCCACGTGATAGGTATGGCTCAAGCAACTGTTGTATTAGCATCACGGCTGGAGTGCCACGTGATAGGTAAAGCTCAAGTAACTGTTGTATTAGCATCACGGCTGCCACCGCCACTGCCTTGGTGTAGGTTATATTCTGGTGTCTACCTCGTATGTGCAGGGTGTATAATTACGGCGTGCTCAAAGGGTGTTTGTACAGCATGTTATTAGGTGCCTTGGGCCCTCGCGATATATATATACTTAATGTGCCAGGAGAACCTTTTGTACCAGACCAGATCTCATTTACACCGTGTCGTGATGCATTTCGATTGTCCCAATTTTTAGAGAAAATAGTAGTGTGACCATTAAACCGGTTATACAATACAGTGAACACGCATTGGGAACACACGTACAACGTATATAACATCCTAGAACATATCCAATCTCTGCTGCTAATTCCAGAACTAGGATTTCTCCCCGTAGTCAATGTAGTGCATCTTTACGCCGGGTGGATCGCAAACTTCCCGCCGCCCAAGACACAAAATCACAATTCTCAACAAACAAAGGAGGAATAAACGGAGTGGTGAATGCATACAAGGAAACAAAGTGGTTGTATACATGATATATCGAAGTAAATACCATAACCCCTCGCCAAGACAACAAGAACCCTCTCTAAGCCGCCATCGGCACTGAGGACCGCGCCTCAGCACACAACATTGCCAGAGACGCTGCAGTCCTGGACAATGGTACGCAAGACACATATAAGTACCCACACCCACACGTAAGTACCCACACCCATACGTAAGTACCCACACCCACATAAAACAGGGACCTCGAGCGAACGTGTGTATATGCATATACCACCCAACCACGTGACACCATCATCACTCTCAACGACCCGCCGCGCCAAGAAGCTCCGCGGTCTCCCAGAACAACCCGCAGGCAGCCGGCACGTGCAGCCTGCGCCTCCCAGCCTCCCAGCCTCCCAGCCTCCCAGCCCCGTCTGCAAAGGCGCAGCAACCTGTGTCCTAACCGTTGCGATACCGCATGGGACCCCTGTGCAACTGCACAACCCTCGGACACACGAATCTGAATCTACACGGGCATCTGTCCCTATGCAACCACGCACTGACACAGTGCAACTCCGTGCCAGCTATGTATTTATATCATGCTAGGGGAAACGTGGTTCGAGAGTGGAAACATAGTTGTGTCATGCTGTTATAGGTATTTATACTCCCCCCTGTTTAAGCTATATCGCCTAATCGTACTAGCAATCCATCACTAAATCTCACACCTGTCATGTCCCTCTACACTCTCAACAAAGACGACCTACTGCTCGTCATCCTCGCTGTCTTCGTCCCACCCGTCCCTGTCATCATCCGCCGCGGTTTTTGCAACAAGGACACTCTCCTCAACTTCCTCCTCTTCATGGTCCTCTTCTTCCCTGCCACAATCCACTCCTTCTACGTAATCTACGAGACCAGCAGAGAGCGCGATGCCGAGCGCTCCAACACAAACACAGCGGAAGACCGCGTCCCCCTAACTAACGGTGACATCAACACAGACCTCGAGGCCGGTCCAGAGCCACAGGAAGAAAGCACCTCAGACTTGCCCCGCTACGACCAGGTCGCAAGCAGCACGCTTCGCAACGACTTCAGCGCCGACCACAAGGTGCAGCACTGATTATATGGCACACATCGTGCGCTAGCACGTACACTATGTCCTAAAGAAATATACAATATACACTATGTAGTATCACAATATACACTATGCAATAGCACAATGCAGCATGGAGCTATTGATAACTCAGAGACACTTGATTTCTGTTTTCTCCTATGGTTGCTCAGTCCAGCCACGAGTGGGAAAGACACGCACATCGTCTTATGACGGTAACCTTCCCTGTTGTAATGTTAAGCTACCGTGTGTGCGCTGTCGTGAAACAATGTATGGTATTAAAGAAAACCCAGATTTTTCATTTTACTTTAACAAAAAATATATAGAAGAATATATAAGAAATTAAACAGTTATTTATCAGTTTTCCTCCTTTTATTAATATTAATATCCAAGAAATTCTCCTTTCGTTGCCCAGGATCTCCATTCACGTCTAATGTGGCGACATGATTACGTCTTGTGTTTAAATACGCAACTGTTTTACCAACCCATCGATTTATGGAGACCGGGTGGTATATCGTACTAAATAGGACATTTCCTTCATCTTTGAGATAGCCATTATATAAGGCTGGGTGACATCCAAACATCTCAACGAACTCATCGAAACTCATACGGCTGAGCAAATGTTCTGCGTAGTTCATTACCACCGTGTCATCTTGGGTATCAGGTCTATCCCACAACTCTGGGAAGACCTTGCTTATGCGTTCAGCGATTATGTGAGGACAGTAACAATAATACGATAGAACCGCACACAGGGAACAATAGTTTTTCGTAACATTATCGGCTGTGCACTCTTTCAAGTCTATAAGATATGGCATTCTGTCCTGCATATAATTGACGCCTTTGTTGGTATGACGTCTGTAAGAATCATAAAGACGAATGATAGATCTTCCACGTTCCTCGTCATATAACACTGACGTACCTTTTTCGGATGCATTGACCTTCATAGTCAAGGCGAGAGCTATGTTCAAAGATACCTGCGACAAACCATATGAATTCATCTTAGGTTCTGGGATGGCATTTTCAACAGAGAGCTTATGAAAAGCACTCAATTGGATTGTTGCTAATTGCGTGATTAGATTCACTATACTTCCCTCCTTCAACTTCGAAATAAGACTACGGAACTGTTCAACAGGGTTTGCAATAAATTGTTCAAAATCATCATCTCTCATACATCTGGAAAACGTGTGTAGTTTACTGTGTATCTTTTCATAGGTCAATGGACCTTTCCGCATTGATGTGACATCAAATGACTCCTTAAGGAGATCTGTTGCAGCTACAACCTTGATTGGAGATAGAGACTGGGCAATTGTATTAAAAGTGTCATATTGAGATCCCGATGTGTACTTCATGACATTTCTTCTAAGGTGTGAAGCGCATGTCATTGGTTGCTTATTAAATACAGAACCAATACTTGATTCAAGGGCTCTTGATTGTTCACACATGACCTTGATCCGACTCCAATTAACAGGAATGTATTTCTTTAGTAATTGTAAGAATAGGGTAGTTGTATTGATACGCTCTCTACCCCTGTGTAACATATGGCCTATCGTAATTGAGCGATTGTCAGTTGTAACCGCAACTAACGTCAATAACGTTTGAAAATAACCCTTTAAGGACGTACCATCTAGATACATTACGTCAATGAACTTTTCACCTAATAAATGAGTCTTAAGTGAAGGACACCAGAACACAGTTTCCACGGCATTAAGTGGGGCCTCTGAATTCTCTTCTAAAATTGGGACACCATCGCAATCGAGAACACTGGCAAATATATCTTTCATCTCATCTTTATCAAATGGGATCGAGGTGGTAACAGCAGGACCTAGTCTGAGAAGTGCCTCACCGCTGATAGTTTTTTGAAGAACATCTATGTCTGTAGAATGTACAATTGATAGAGTTCCTTCGTCATTCACTGAAGAAGGTGTCTCGACATTTCGAGTCGATTCATCGTCTGGAGTTGCATCTTCCCCTCTTACCGGCTCATCTGGAAATGTAGGTTCGGCGGGGATAGAAAAGCTAGCCGTGTCAACGTTACCAAACAGAAGTGGATCATCCTTTGCCATATTGAAAGCTCCCACAAAAAACTGATCCTTACATTTATGGAGAAGAAAGTTAATAACCGTCGAAATAGACGCAGGAGTGGCCTGACGTGGTGCCGACTCCCAATTAAAGCCTCCGTTACTAATACTATTTGAGATTGCCTCCCTACCTTTCTTCCTAAAAGCCCTCTCATGACGTGAATACGGATCCAATGGGCATATCTCATGCTTCTCCAGCAAATCATGATCTTCAAGTAATTCGCAATATTTCTTTTGGTAGTTCAACCCTAGCAGTACAATTCTCACGCAGTCCTCTTTTAAACTAGTTTCTGTTTTGTTGCTTTCAGAACTCTGACAATCAGTGAACTTAACGGTATGCAATAATAAGGCACATAGATTGTTGTACAGTTCAGACATGCAGAAACGTTCCTTCATATTTATTAGTAAAACGATTACTTTTTCCATGTCTCCATTTAAAGCTCTTACAACTGTGCTCAATTTGAAAAGATCACATCCCGATTTCCGTTTAAATTTCACCTCTTTTGCAGCCTCAATGATATCCTCTGGGTCACACACATGGCAGTCACCACCGTCATACTCCTTGATTGAAAAGCATTTGTTATTAAACACCAATTCATATTGCCGTTTCTTACAGAAAACGCACTGCAAAACGTACTGGAAGTATTTGTAATCAGGTAGCAATCGCGAACGGGTAACACGTAGCACAACTCTCCTCTCAAGGAAAGCGTAGCAGTGCAACAGCGTCACCATTATCTGGAGAGAGTGACAATGAATGCGATTCAGCATACCTATAAAAGACTCACCATCCTGCCCATACTCAGACATCATTCCTCGAATTATCATCTGGGCATGGTGTAAAGGTGTTGAAAAGTCATGTCCACTCTGTGCAAGGGCATGCTCTGGGTCATTAATCACAGCGGTTTCTGTATCATGTCCGCTCTGTGCAAGGGCATGCTCTGGGTCACTAATCACATCTACTTCTGTATCATGTCCACTCTGCAAAAAAAGTTGCTCTGGGTCACTAATCACATCGGTTTCTGTATCCTGCATCTCAAGCGTCTCCTGGACCTCCGGGACCTCTGGAACCGCCTCTAATTCAATTATTCGCCTTCCGGCTTGCCTTCCAGCTTGCCTTCCAGCTTGACTTCCAGCTTGTCTTCCGGTTTGTCTTCCGGCTTGACTTCCAGCTTGTCTTCCAGCTTGTCTTCCGGCTTGTCTTCCAGCTTGCCTTCTCCCTATTTGCCACGTCTGCAGATCCTCATCATCTACATGATCCAGAACCTTCCTTGCAACATTCTTCCAGACAAGGGATTCGCAGTATATCTCCGTCAGCAAGTCCTTAGCGTTCAGATCGTCTATATTCCCATACCGCGCTTCTAACATACTCTGTGCCTCCTCAAAAGAGATCGTGGAGGCTTTCTTAAACACATCATCCATTACTCCTGCTCTGTGTGCATCATGTTGTGCAGAATACTCCTCCTCTGCCTGCATGGTGGGCTGCTGTGCCCTCCTTTTTTTCCACAGTTGTTTACCACCTTGTTTTGAATCGAAGGTCGGTTATATATTTTTAACCGAACCTCGCCATCGGCCCCGATATGCGAAGTCTAAAAAAAGGTCGACATTTCAGAATGCCATCAATCTTCCAGAATGCATTGACACCTCCTGTCTTGTTCTCATTTCATTCGGGTCACTACCCCGCCAAGAACATTCAATATTTCTTTTCAATTTGAAAACTCCATATTTCGTCAACTTGATCCGTCCAGTGTTCATCTGGGAATGGGTCTATCGACCTCAACATAATTGCATCTCTAACGTACACATATAAAATATATATAACCACAGTCACCGCCCTGGTTCGCCGACTGCATCAGCCCTACCAATTCCAAACCCACTGTCCCACCGCCCCACCATAACTGCTTGTTTTTAAACAACAAGGAGAGCTACCCACCGCAAACTTACACAACACACAATTGAGAAGACGACCTACATGGGTGCACCTGGGGACCCAATCCAGCAACCAGACCACACACCACACCTATTACTCGCACACACCCGTTACTCGCACACCCACACTGTGGCACCGCACACGTGACCACACATCGCCACACACGTGACCACGCACTAACCTCCGGTTTCCAGCGCCCGGCCTGCGCCCATCGCCACTGGCGACGGCCTGCGTCCATTGTCTGGCGCACTTACCCTGCCGCAGCTGCCCAACTGCCCTGCTGCCCAGCTGCCCTGCTGCCCGGCCTTCTCCAGTGCGAGTGCACTGCTGCACTCGCGTAATTGCAGCGGGACCTTATCGCACGCCCAGAGTCAGACAGAAAGCGGTCACGCCCTCGCACAGACACTCCCGCAC
>JAKTPZ010000013.1:1027-65365 GCA_030579215.1 Maudiozyma pseudohumilis
CTGCCCCCTGCCCCCACGCCTTCGCACGCTCGCACTCCTTCGCATCCCTTCGCATCCCGGCCTTCCACGGCGTCCACCGGCCTCCCGCGGGCACCGCGGAGACCCGGGCATTCCGTGGCCGCGCTGTGCTTACTGCGCCTTTGTACTGCACCGTGGCCGCACCTTTGCACTGCGACATTGTATTGCACCGTGGCGTTGCGCACTTGTACTGCACCGCGGCGTTGCACGGGGCTGCGTCCCGCCGGCGCTGCGTCCCCGCCGGCTCTTGTCTGGCCAGACTCCACAGTGCGGCATTTATTTTCACGGGAGCGTGTGTCAACGCGGCGTGCGAGGGGGAGCGAGGGGGAGCGAGCAGGGAGCAGTGCGAGCATGCGAGCGCTTCGCCCTGGCACAGCCGCAGAAAGGGGCGAGCAGCGAGAGTAGCGAGAGCAGTGCGAGCTAGCCCCCTCGCCTCGCCCACTGCTTGCGCTGCTTGCGCCGCGCGGCGCCGTGCTGTGCCGATGGGCACCCCCAGACAACACCGCACACCCACACGTGGCGCACTTCTCCGTCTCGGCCCAGTGCCCGCAGCGCCCTAGCACAAGTGCCCTAGCCCACTGCACTGCCCTAGAACGCACACTGCACTAGCGCCCGCCGGCACGCGGCTCTCCCGGTCAGTTCCGGTGCCACCTCGCGGCGTGCACCGTGCACAGCACAGCACAGCACTGCACTGCACTGCTAAGGGCTGAAAATTTGCAGAGCCGCTCCTGTATATATACGGACGCATTGGTGCTTGCAGCTGTGGTTATGGTTATGAGAGTGAATGTTCGCTCGCTCGTTCGCTACGTTCGCTACGCTCACTACGCTCACTCGCAATGACCGCCATCTCACCCGTCTCGAGCACAGCCTCACTCCCCTCATTCGCAATGAGCACCACACCCAGCACAGCCGCCTCCACGCCCTCCTTCTCCCTGGACCGCTACCACGAGCCAGGCACCGCCGAGAAGAACCGCATGGGCCCGGCACAAGTGCACGCACACCCACACCCACACCCACAAGGCACCTCGCCGAGACTCGCCCTGCCGCCCATCTCCTCCTTCGACAATCTCGTGCGCGCCGCGGAGAAGCAGTACGCGCTGGGAGCCGCGCAGGCAGGGCGCGCGCCCGTCTTGGGCGCGGCTAACAGCGGGTCCGGCAGCATGTTGGGGTACCAGCTGGCCAGCAGCGCCTCGGGCAGCGCCCGCAGCATGAGCGAAGCGAGTGCTGCGGCGATGTCTGAGAGAAGCGCCTCTATATCCAGTGGCCCGGCCACTGCCCCCGGGCCCGCCCCGCTGCAGCCGCGCACGGCGACCGCGACCGCGAAGGTGGCGAAACCCCGCAAGAAGAAGGAGTGCCCGATATGCCACAACCTGTACGCCAACCTGAGCACGCACAAGAGCACGCACCTGACGCCGGAGAACAGGCCGCACAGGTGTCCTGTGTGCGAGAGGGGGTTCGCGCGGAATAACGATTTGATCAGGCATAAGAAGCGGCACTGGAGGGACGGGGGGGCGCCAGCGCCTGCGCCTGCGCCTGCGCCCTTGGGCGCGGGTGCGGGTGCGGGTGCGGGGGCAAGCGCCCTTCCTAATGGAGTAAGCGCCAGCGCCCTTCCTAATACGGTAAATGCAAGCGCCCTTCCTAATACGGTAAGCACAGGCGCCGCGGCCGCGCCCACGCCGACGCCCAAGGGCGCCAGCGTAGGGGCGGGCGCACAGGCGCTCAAATCCCTGCACCAGATCAAAGGCACGTTCAAATGCCCGTACAACTCGGCCCTCATCAAGCTGGATATGGAGGTGTACCCCTACAAGGCGCACGCCCTGGCCTTTGAGACGTCGGCGTGCCACCAGACCGGGGTGTTCTCGCGGTGCGACACGTTCAAGAACCACCTGAAGGCGCTGCACTTCGAGTACCCGCCGGGAACGAAGAAGAAGGACAGGGGCATCGTGCCGGGGAGGTGCAAGCACTGCGGGGATAAGTTTGAGAACGTGGATATATGGTTGAACAAGCACGTGGGGAGGGGGTGCGGGTATGCGTATCATTAGGCGGGCGGGGCCGGGGCAAGCGGCTAATTTTCCCACCACTTACCAGGGCGCAGCACTGGTAAGTGGTGGGGAAATGGCCGCGCCGTCCCGCTGCCCCGCCCCGCTGCCCCGACGCTTCTCTATTTTGCACCACGCCAGTGCGCAGCACTGGTGGGGTGTCTAGTGATTGTGCATCTTTCTATTATACTCTAGTGATTGTGCCTTTCTATTATACTCCAATGATTGTGCTCTCCAATTGTACTCCAATGATTGTGCGTCTTTCTATTATACTCCAATGATTGTGCCTGTCTATTATACTCTAGTGATTGTACTCTCCAATTTCACTCTCCAATGATTGTGTGTCTTTCTATTATACTCCAATGATTGTACTCTCAATTGCACCCTCAATTGCACCCGTGATATACACTTCCCATGATATACTCTTTATATACACTGCAGAGCGGTGTTCTACGATATATACACTCCAATACACTGTAATGACTATGTCTCTTGTATTTGGGCGCTCTTGTATTTGCACCACGCCAGTGCGCCACGCAAGTGCACCACGCAAGTGCGCAGCACTGGTGGGGTGTCTAGTAGTTGTGCCTGTATATTATACTCCCGATTGCACTCTCAATTGCACTCTCAATTGCACTCTCAATTGCACTCTCAATTGCCTTGATTATGAGCTCCTTCCCTCTTGATCATGAGCTCCTTCCCTCTTGATCATGCGCTCCCTCCCTCCTTGATCATGCGCTCCCTCCCTCCTTGATTGTGCTCCCTCCCCCCGATGTATACACTCCAATACTCTCCTGACTATATGCTACTCGATTAGACTCACACTGTGATAGTGCTTCGATTGCCTTCCATGGTATATACACTGCAATTGCGTTTCCGCGATTATATATATTTCAGTTTCATTCCATCGATTATATATATTTCAGTTTCATTCCCTCGGTTGTATACTCGTCAATCTCAATCCCTCGGTTGTATACACTGCAATTGCATTCCCTCGGTTGTATACACTGCAATTGCATTCCCTCGGTTGTATACACTGCAATTGCGTTTCCTCGGTTGTATACACTGCAATTGCATTCCCTCGGTTGTATACTCTTGAATTGCGTTTCCGCCATTATATATATTTCAGTTTCATTTCCCCGATTATATACTCTTCAATTGCATTCCCTCGGTTGTATACACTACAATTGCATTCCCTCGGTTTTATACTCTTGAATCGCGTTTCCGCGATTATGTACACTGCAATTGCAATCCCTCGATTGTATACACTGTAATTTCAATCCCTCGGTTTTATGCTCTGCAATTTCAATCCCACGATTACTCATACACATCAAATGAAGGAGATTTAAATTGCTCATTGTTCTATGTGATAATTTACAGATAAAATACGTCGTCCTCTTAAACCTACGTTCAAAGTAAATAATTACCCAGACATTAACAAATACCCATGTCCAAAGTGTCTCTCTTATATACGTTTCCTCGTTGGAGGCTGTAATTATGCTCTCCTCATACGTGCATCGTGCATGCCTTTCTCTTCTATTATCTTTCTTACATTTCCATAATGCATAATTTATCTTGTAGATAATTTCCGACAATTGTATACTCTTGAATTGTATTCCCGCGACTATATACACTGCAATTTCAATCCCGCGATTATATACTCTTCAATCTCAATCTCTCGGTTGTATACTCTTGGATAGCATTTCCGCCATTATATACTCTTCAATTGCAATCCCTCGATTATATATGCTCTTTTATTTGCATTGCCGCGATTGTATACTCTTCAATTTCAATCCCACGATTATACATGGACCCTTCCATTGTACTCAAGCCGGGGAGAGGTACGGGTGGGTGTTTTGTAAATATGTGCTAGCTCGTTTATTTCCACGACTATATATACACTTCCACTGCATTTATTCCTCGATTGCCCCGCCACTCTGTGGACTCTCGCATTGAATTCCAGGGAGTGTTCACACTTTACATCTCCACCCCACGATATATACTCTTCGATTGTACACTCCACTTGCACCTGACCACTATTTATGCGCTTTCCAATTGCACTTGAGGACGAAATCACTCTTGCACATTTGCACAATTATTGTCGGAAATTGTCCACGAGATACATTGTGCATTATTGTAATGCAGGAAAGATACAAGAATAGAATGACATGCACAATGCACAATTGCATTCTCCAACGAGGAAACACACGACACTTTGGACATATACATAGGTTCATGCCCCGCGAACTATTTACTTTGTACATAGGTTTAGGAGGACGACTTACTTCTGAAATTATCTTTAATAGCATGAACAATAAAATATCTTTCCATGCCACTTCTCATAAGCCCAATGCCACAATTTATTATCCTTTACATTATCACTTTTAATGTTTTGTTTACTCGGAGCTATCTAGGAGCTACGTTCCAATCCGCCCCAGAAATACATAATCAAACAACATTGCAAAAAATTAAACATTTGATCTGCATACTACTTTTGTGCTTTGCACCAAACAACTACACAACGTATCCCCGAATAACTGTTGATTTACATGATTCTCATTAATACGTATATGTTAAATGAAGGATATATTAGGTTCAAACACATGTCCCAGGAAGAAACTTCGCCCAGTTCAATCTACAGCATTTGCCAAAATTCTAGTGATGTACAACTACGCATCACTGTAAATACTTCCTATGCAGGCAGTTTCGATTGTCCATTTGCCCATATAGCAACCCTTCAAGCCGCACACTACCTCAACCGCCGCCCAATCACAGGTGTCTCCCTCAAGACCACACAGTCCATCTCATTCAAATACCCTATAGGGAACAGTGTAGGGTACAACGACACCTGCGACTGCGACTGCCCAAACGCCCTCCCCACACCTGCATAGTACTCCAGACCATAGCTAACCGTTGCAAACCAACACCCGTACGACACCTGGAGTGCCCGTAACAACTTCAGCAGCACCGTGGCTGACCCGTGGGCCCGGGGGTCCAGATAAGAGACGTTATCTATCAGTATTCCACGCAGCTGAAAGTCCAGCTCTCCAGCCGCGTCCGGATCCTCATTTGTACATTTGCTCAACGCTCTCCTAGGGTTTGTGTTCAGCTGCGCGAGGAAAGCAACGAGCCCCTCAGTCGACAACACCTGCGGCGTGTTCAAGTACCACACCTTACCCGCAATTTCCGGGTCTGCCACCGTGTCCCGCCACACTGAGGCGATATCTATCAACAACACTTTCCCGGACCCTTCCCCGTCCTTGCATTCGATATTCTTGAGGAGCAGCTGTCTTTTCAACTCCGACACGCGAAAGTCGTGCTCTATCAGGTGGAGTGATCGCGTAGCACCTGACTTCTTGTGAGTGGACGTGACGCCGTCGGGCAAAACCAGCTCCCCGCGAGCCGCACGGTAGTACTGGGACAGCGGGTACACTTTGCAGTGTGCCAGGACCTCCATCTTTGCCGTTTATTCAATGATAGTGTGTTTTGTTATGTAGTGGTTTTCTTGCGATGAGCTTAAATAATAGTATAAAAAAACAAGCGCGTCCCGGAAGGTGTGGTTGTGCGCGTCGGCATTTATGTGGTTATCCCCGGGAGCACGTGACCCCAGGGGAGCACGTGATCACCCTCGAATGTGTTTGCTCATCACCCCCGAATGTGCTTGCGCATCGCCCTTACAGCTTCCCAATATGCTTCAAGTAATTGTCGACGTCGTCTACCGATCCCATCCAGACCGAGGACTTGTCGTGAATATGCTCTGGTGTCAAGTCCAGGATCCTCTCGCCCCTGTCGTTAACTGCCTTCCCGCCCGCCTGCTCAATGAGCATGGCCATTGGGAATGCCTCGTAGAGCAGTCTCAGCTTCCCGTTCGGGTTCTTCGAGTCTGCCGGGTATGCGAACAGCCCGCCGTACAGGAACGTGCGGTGGATATCTGCGACCATGGAGCCGATGTACCTCGCGGAGTACGGCTTCCCGTCCAGCTGCTCCTGCGGCTCCTTGAGCGACGCGACGAACTGCTTGATGGGTTCCTGCCAGAAATAGGTGTTTCCCTCGTTGATGGAGTATATGGAGCGCTGTGGCGGGATGCGGAGGTCCGGGTACACGAGGATGAACTCGCCGAGGTTGTTGTCGAGGGTGAACCCCTGGACGCCGTTCCCGTTGCCCATGCTGATGAGCAGATGCGTGGAGGCGCCGTACATGGCGTAGCAGGACGCGACCATCTCCGTGCCGCTTCTGAGGACGTCGCGGGCGTTGCCCTGGGAGCCCGGCAGCAGCTTGAATATCGAGACGATGGTGCCGACGGAGACACCGGCGTCGAGGTTGGAGGAGCCGTCGATGGGGTCGCAGCAGACGGCGTACTTCCCCTCGTTGTGCTTGAACACGATGAGGTCGTCCTGCTCCTCGGACACGAGCAGCTTCACGATCCCGGAGCCCTTCATCGCGTTGATGAATATCTCGTCGCCCAGGACATCCAGCTTCTTCTGCTGGTCGCCCGTGGAGTTGGTGTTTCCCGTGATTCCGACCAGGTTGATCAGCTCGGCCTTGCGGATCGTCTGGGAGATAAACTTGAAGGCGAAACCGAGGGCATTCAGCACCAGCGTGAAGTCACCGCGGGCATCCTTGATGTTCTGCTGGTTCTCAGTGATGTACCGTGGCAGTGTAATGATATCGGTGTCGATATCCTCCAGCGAGTCTCTTCTGTGGCTGATAGCGGGCATTATAATAGTGGGTATGTGTGTATAGTTGTGTGTATACGCACCCTCCATATGGGAAACGAACGGGAAACATTATAGAGACACCCACACACGCCCTCTTATATACACACCCACACACGGACCCTTTTGTACACACTCTGCAAGCGCGATCCACCCGGCACCCAAAACGAGAGAAGACGCGGTACCAGGCAATTGGGCGTGGTGGCAGCCACAACAGCCCACCGGGATTTGCCACTATTAACACCGCCAGCCTGTAAAATATTGCACATTCACCCTCTTTGTGCTGTAGAGAGGGAGAGTGTGTCTATAGTACATAGTGCATAGAGCAATGAGCAATGAGCCGCTGTGCCGGCCCTCTTTTCGTTGTTTGGCACTGCAGCGGACGGGTCCGAAGGCGCGGCTGTTCCCTCCGCCCGCCCGAGCTGCACAGACACGGCCGCAGGACACCCCCACAAAGGGTGTGCACAACGCACAACGCGCACGGCTCGGGTGAGCGGGCAGCCGCCAGCGTGCGGTGCGTGTGTCAGCGTGTGGCTGTAGTAGATGCAGTAGATGTAGTAGATATAGTATAGTAGTAACTGTAGTAGGGGTTGTAGTAACTGTAGTAGGGGTGCACATACCCGGGGATATAATTCCGCCGGGGTGGGATGGGATGCCTTCTGCAGGGCCTCTCTCTCTCCTGTCGCCCCCCACGCCTACAGGAAGGGAAAGGGAGAAGTAGAGGAAGGGAAGAGTATTAGGGGGGGAGGAGAGTATAACGGACGCTTACAGACACATTGTTCCGGGGCGAGGTGACGTCGTGTGGGGGTTGTTAGGCGGTGGGTGTGTGTGTGTACTTTAGCGAGTGGCGGTGATGGTGTGAGGGTGTGTCAAATGGTGGCTGGTATTATTTGTTAAGGGTTGGGTGTGTGTGGGTGCGTGTGTTAAGGATTGGAGGAGCTGGGAATAAATGGTGCTGGGAATAAATGGTGCTAGGGGATAACTGCCATCTAGTATTGCGTTGTCCCCGCCCCTCTTCCCTTAATTATATACCTTGACGTATATTTGTCACGTGAATCTATTCTATTGTGCTGCCATCTCTTGTTTAGCGAACGTTTCTCGCACTCATGTTTTTTTCGGGGGTTGTGCGGGGTTCTCTGTGCAACAAAATGTTTTTGGAGCACTTTTTTACGTATGTTCGTAAATGTTTCGCGAACGTTTCGCGAACGTTTCGCGCACCCATCTGTTTCTGTTTTGCATGGTGTGTGGAAAGAACCGTTTCACACTCAAAGATTTTGGCCTGTTTTCTAGTGTGAGTGTGATTTGCAACCGCTCGCGATGGAGGTGTTATTAGGTGTGTGGAAAGAACCGTTTCACACTCAAAGATTTTGGCCTGTTTTCTAGTGTGAGTGTGATTTGCAACCGCTCGCGATGGAGGTGTTATTAGGTGTGTGGGTGTGTGGGTGTGTGGTGTTTACACACATGGCTTGGCAACTTAAATTAAGGGAGTAACGGCATATTATTGTATAATCTTCTGGGCAATGGCATATTATATAACCTTTCGGGCAATGGCATATTATATAATCTTCTGGGCAATGGTGTATTATGGTCTCGTAGCCCTATTCTCTACGTGTTGCATAAATATGTTATTTCTTTACACCGGTTATGTCGGGCTCGTCAGAAACTATATAACACGTGTGATCTATTTCACCCTTCTGTTCTGGTGACCTGTTTCCCAAACGTTTCTACTTTGTTTCTCATGACCAACTGGGTAGGAAATGAGCTGTGCTGTGCGTTAATATTTCTGGTATACATTGGCCAGCGGCTTCGTATTGAATTATTTTTAGGGGTGCAGATCCCCTGTACTCGGTCTAGTGCAAGTTGACTCGAAGATATTCCACAATGTTTCCCATTCGTTTCCCGCGGCCAACTGGGTAGGAAATGCGCTGTGCTGTGCGTTAATATTTCTGGTACACATTGGACAGCGGCTTCGTATTGAATTATTTTTAGGGGTGTAGATCCCCTATACTCGGTCTAGTGCAAGTTGACTCGAAGATATTCCACAATGTTTCCCATTCGTTTCCCACGGCCAGTTGGGTAGGAAATGCGCTGTGCTGTGCATTAATATTTCTGGTACACATTGGACAGCGGCTTCGTATTGAATTATTTTTAGGGGTGCAGATCCCCTATACTCGGTCTAGTGCAAGTGGGCTCGAAGATATTCCACAATGTTTCCCATTCGTTTCCCACGGCCAAGTGGGTCTACATCACGAAGTTGTGCTGTCAGAAATTAAGGTTTGAGGGGGGGTGTCATATTGGATTTGGAATTCGGCGGGTGCGTGTTCGAAAGTTCTAGAATTTATTCCTGCTTTAAATATCTGGTGCCCGATTTCCCAAATGGTTCTATATTGTTTCCACATTGTTTCCAAAGCCTTTCCAGTTTGTTTCCTGACAGGTCACCATTTCCTAATGGTGCTCCCATTACCGATATTCTAAATAAAGGGAATTTCCCCCTGTCATTACCGGTGCCCGATTTCCCAAATGGTTCTATATTGTTTCCACATTGTTTCTAGATCCTTTCCAGTTTGTTTTCAGTTTGTTTTCAAATAGTGCACCATTTCCTAATGGTGCTCGCATTACCGATATTCTAAATAAAGGGGATTTTCCCCTGTTATTACCGGTGCCCGATTTCACAAATGGTTCTATATTGTTTCCACATTGTTTCCAGATCCTTTCCAGATCCTTTCCAGTTTGTTTTCAGATAGTGCACCATTTCCTAATGGTGCTCCCATTACCGATATTCTAAATAAAGGGAATTTCCCCCTGTCATTACTGGTAACCGTAGATAGTTATATACTCACGCATAAAGGTCCAACATCTACGCTTGATTGAAATATTGAAATGATTATGCGATCTTCTTGTGAGTGCACCTGCACCTGGTACAGAAATAGTGTTCCCCCAGTTTCCACAACTACTTCTAGACATTGTCGTTCTCCAATTTTGCCTAACATCAATACTAATAGAGTCTCATCTATATTTGGTTAATTCTTGCATATTACTTGATGTATTGGAGAAAATATATAAGTCCACAAAGGTGGGGCAAATTTATAGTTTGGTTTTATTATTGTTAGATACTTGCCCCTCCATATAAGAGGAAAAAAGGGCTGTGAGCTAGTGGGAGGTTTTCACTCCTGCCTTTTTCTTTCTTTTTCACCTCTGTAGAAGTATGTTCTTATATTACTAATATTTATTAACCTTATTGAACTGGATGAGGAATACCACCAACCATGACTGTAGGAACAGTTACTAAAACGAATTCCCCTTCTATGAACTGACGACCCTCATCTTCCATTTCGGATAACATACTTGTATCTTCTTCAGTAATATCAGCTTGGTGTTCCACCCTAACGTGGATGAATCCGCTAAAATCATCATACCTTAGAATCAATGAATTATAGGTCAAATCATCTGTTTCCAGTTTCACTTCCTCATGGGTACACTGTTGGCACAAACAGGTAAGTGTTAGAAGCACAAACAGGTAAGTGTTAGATGCACAAAATTCTCACCTTCCAACTTCGCAGAACTATTTGAAACAGTATACGAATACCCTGTCGCTTTATTAATACGCCTTACAATGTGATCCACCACGTATTTGTATTCCCTTTTTGATGGTGACTTTGTAATACCAAACAAAGACAAGGGCAATGTTGCACCTGTAAGTAGTTTTTCTTTCCGGTCCATAACTGAGCGTTCAAGTTCATCCTCAAATATTTCTAATTAATGAGTTGGAGGCTTGGTAAAATATTTGTGAGGAGCCTGTGACTGCTTTTGGGTGCTAATGTCATTACTCCCAATGATTACTTCCTCTTGAATTTGTTTCGTAGAACACATCGTATATGTTGAGGATACAGATTTTTTTGTTGTTCATAATTTTCTTGTAAAAACAACTGATAAAAAGTACGACAATTGTTTACTTGTCATATATATACATATACTTTTTACTACTTTTTCTGTTCCCCTATGGTTTATCGTTGCTTTATTTTTTGATTAAAATCAACAATGTCACTGATAAGAGACACTAAGATTACAGTTCACCTATCAAACAATGGAATGAACACCTGGGGTACCAATACATAATATGGTAATTGGATAAGTAGAAAAAAACAGTCTAGAAAATATCAAGGCTGCATTATGCCATTAAGCATTGTTCGTGTGATAAGGAAACAGTGAGTACATTACCATACATGTAACAATTATTATGTAAATAAAATTACGACCACAATCTTTGAAATGGAGAAGAAATATTTGTTGTAGACAGATACAAGTTAGTACCTCATTGTATAATTGTTCACTCTGTAAGTATGTTCAAAGAGGCCAACACGTGTTATTTCATAACCATGCTTGACTGTGCCACCTTAACCCTTTCCGTATTCATTAATGAAAGGATAAAATATAGTGGATACCTAATATACAATAGGTACAACCGGATTGCCCATCCTCTCCATCCTCTATATATGCGCATGTTCTCCAGTTGGAAAAGAGACGTCTAGGAATAATTTACAAACTCCACATACGTGAGTTCCTAGAATTTTCCAAGTAGAATATCAAACAAACATTACGTAAATACCAAAAATCATCACGTATATACCAAAAATCATCACGTATATACCAAAATCATCACGTAAATACCAAAAATCATCACATATATACAAAACAAGCAATACGTAAATACTACACACCACAGTAATAAAAGAGTGTATACTCGAATCGTATGCTGGTGAAATCCACACACGTCCTCTAAACAGCCACACCCGATCCACCACCCCGATGGCCTCTCCAAGCCCCATACTATACACCCATGAAAACATGGACAGTGCACAAGCCTCCCCTCCATTCATATCCCAACCTAAACCTTGCAACTCCGATGCTGATCTCCCGTATATATAAAACAATCCACCCAGACATCCTGGCTGACGCGTCAGCTCTTCCAGGTGGAGCCGATGCGACACGCGCCAGTCCAAATTTACTAATTTTTCACCCAGTCGCGCGTCTTTCTGACGTGGCCTCTGTTCGTCGCCAGTGTCATCCGCACAGAAAACGGCGCAGGACCAGGGAGGGTGCTGGTGCAGTAAGCAGCGGTCTAACACGTAGTCCAGTTCTGCCGGCATTCGTGTCGACCGTGGCCCTAATTCCTCTGCAACGCAACTACACCAACGGCCAGGTGGGTGTACCAGACACGTCAGTGTGTATATAATATATATATATATTTGACCAGGTCTGTTTAGGTGTGTGTTTGCGCATTGTCAATTGGTTTCATTGTCCTTTTGGAAATAAACCATCACTGCAACTCTTCCATACACATACACAGATCACACACGCAATGTCTGTTCGTCTGCTAGATCTGTTCAAGCCATTTGAGGCGTTCCTGCCTGAGGTTATTGCCCCAGAGCGCAAGGTTCCATACAACCAGAAGCTAATCTGGACTGGTGTCTCCCTTCTGATCTTTTTGATCCTGGGACAGATTCCTCTGTACGGTATTGTCTCTGCCGAGACTTCCGACCCACTGTACTGGCTGCGTGCCATGCTTGCCTCTAACAGAGGTACTCTAATGGAGCTGGGTGTCTCCCCTATCATCACATCCTCTATGATCTTCCAGTTCCTACAGGGAACTCAGCTGATCTCTATCGACCCAAAGAGCAAGCAGGACCGTGAGCTGTTCCAGATTGCCCAGAAGGTCTGTTCCATTGTCCTGACTTTCGGCCAGGCCCTTGTTGTTGTTGTCACTGGTAACTATGGTAAGCCATCCGACCTAGGTATTGCTATCTGTTTGATTCTTATCTTCCAGCTGATGTTCGCCTCCTTCATTGTTCTGCTACTTGACGAGCTGCTAACCAAGGGCTACGGTCTAGGTTCCGGTATCTCTCTCTTCACCGCTACCAACATTGCCGAGAACATCTTCTGGAAGGCTTTCGCTCCAACCACTGTCAACACTGGCCGTGGTAACGAGTTTGAGGGTGCCGTCGTTGCTTTCTTCCACCTGATCTTCGTCCGTAAGGACAAGAAGCGTGCTGTGGTTGAGGCCTTCTACAGAGCTCCTCTGCCAAACATGTTCCAGGTTCTTGCCACCATTGTTGTTTTCCTGTTCGTCCTATACCTACAAGGTTTCAACTACGAGCTGCCAGTCAGATCCACCAAGATCAGAGGCCAGGTCGGTACCTTCCCAATCAAGCTATTCTACACTTCTAACACCCCAATCATGCTACAGAGTGCTCTAACCTCCAACGTCTTCCTGATCTCCCAAATGCTATACCAGAAGTTCCCAAACAATGCCATTATCCGTCTGCTTGGTGTCTGGGGTAACAAGCCAGGATCCCAGGGTATGTCTGCTCTGAGCGGTCTGGCTTACTACATGCAGCCAATCTCTTCTCTAAAGGAGTTCATGCTAGACCCAATCAAGTCCGTCATCTACATTGCTTTTGTTCTTGGCACCTGTGCCCTGTTCTCCAAGACCTGGATCGAGATTTCCGGTACCTCTCCACGTGATGTCGCCAGACAGTTCAAGGAGCAGGGTATGGTTATCAACGGTAAGCGTGAGTCCAACGTCTACCGTGAGCTAAAGAAGATCATTCCAACCGCTGCCGCTTTCGGTGGTGCCACTATTGGTGCCCTATCCGTCGGCTCCGATCTTCTAGGAACTCTAGGTTCCGGTGCCTCCATCCTAATGGCCACCACCACCATCTACAGTTACTACGAGACTGCCGCCAAGGAGGGTGGTTTCACCAAGGACCTTGTCCCTGGCTTCTCTGAGCTGATGTAAGCAAAGTTGTACAAATATTCTAAAATAAAAATATCTCAACTTTTCACCCCTCCCCCCTGCAGTATAAACAAATAAACCAAAAAAAATGCTACAAAAAAACAAGCAAACATAAATACAATCTATAGACATACATAATCATTAACGTATAGATGTACCTACGAGTTACCTGTTGTCTCTCTAACGGCTTTGTTGAGCCCTGCGTCGTCGTATAGCCGGACGCCTCGCTAAGCCGAGGCGCGTTTCCGAGACAGAAGCGAGGCGCTCACCCTATATATATATATAATGAGGTTCAACAAATATGGTGTGACGTTGAGTGCCTGTGTGTTACGAGTCATATTTGTAAGATCAAGACATCAAGGAAGAAAATGACTACCCAGACATCGATTAACAGTAAACTGCAACCACGGCCCAATTATGCCAAAATTACACCGGAACGTGAGGTAGCATTGAAACAGATATGGGCTAATTTGCTGCATTTATGGGGTGTCCCAGTTGATGCTTCGGATGCTTACAGTGATAAGAGACTATCGGCATACAGTTCACATAACAGTGCTGTATCAGAGAAGGACACCAAAGAAAAGAAGAAAGGCGGTTGGTTCGGATTCGGTGGTGGAAAGAGTGAGGCCACATCAACAGCTGCAGCAGGAGCATCAACCGATCCTGACCAAGTTTTCAAGTACGAGAAAGGGATTATTCACCCAGCCCTAGAAGGGTTAGATGGGAATGCTGTTGATGAGGTGTTTTGGAATATGTTGAGAGTCGACCCACCGGATTCTATGGTTTGGAGATTTGCTAGTGCCAGAAAGTTCAACTCGCACAAGGCCACCAAGATGATCGCCCGCACGTTTAAATTTCGTTCTAAACGTGACCTTAAAACCATGCTTGACTTGGGTGAACGAGATGTGTTCGAGAAGAAGGAAGAGGGTGTTATGCTAAACTTCAACCTGCAAAAGGCGGTGATTGTTGGAAGAGACATCAAGGACAGACCCTTTATCCTCGTAAGACCCAAATTTCACCATGCAGGTGATCAAACCGAAGAGGATATCGAGAAGTTTGCTCTGATCGTTATTGAGATGGTTAGATTGCACATGCGCACAGGCTACACATCGATCATATTCGATCTAACAGATTTCAGTCTCTCGAATATGGACTACGCACCTGTTAAATTCCTCATTACTTGTTTTGAGGCCCACTTCCCTGAGTCACTAGGTTGCCTGCTAATTCATCATGCTCCTTGGCTATTCAGCCCTATTTGGAACATCGTGAAGAACTGGTTGGACCCAGTGGTGGCTTCCAAGATTATTTTTACCAAGAACCTTGACGAGTTGACAAGGTACATTTCCAAGGAAGCCATTCCAAAGTACTTGGGTGGAGAGAACGATTTCGATGTGGACAATTACGTAGTTCCAGACGGTACACACGACGAAAAGCTGAAGGACACCGATGCGAGAGATGCGTTGTTCCAGATTAGAAATGAACTTATTACAAAATTCAAGGAATTGACAGCACAATGGATCGAGACAGTAGATGCTGATAAGTCTAAAGAACTATGGGATCAACGTATTGCTATTGGCCAAGAAATAACAAACAATTACTGCGAGCTCGATGAATATATTAGGGCAAGATCCTACTATGATATCAACGGATCACTGGAATTGTAACTTAACAGTTCAATCAGAATATTTATAGAACGGAGGTGAAAATACTCCCAACAATAAAAGTGCAAGTAATACCTCAACCCAATTATATACAAAATTATTATATGTAACGTATAATTATACTCATCGTGACTTACCTCTTTTGTTTTTTTAGCGCCGCGGTTAGCTGTTCAAACCGTAAACAAATAGACCGCTAAACAGAAAACATATACAATTCAGTAAAATCCAATAACAACTGTGTCTACTCTGACATATTTACAAAAATACAAACAAACAAGATCACTTATGCAGAGTGCCCTTGACAATACTATCCACAATCTCATAAATGCATCATCCAGGACCCCTCAATGGCAGTTGAAGGCGAGCTTGAAACAGATCCATTCCGTGGCACCCAAACACGGCATACGACCGGCTCTCATACCCGCATTTATCACGTTTCTTTGTGAAACAAAACTTATATCAGCAACGACAAAAGTATCAATTATCGAGGAGGATTTACTGCCCAACGGACCCTTAAGCGATGAGGTTCTTGACTCAATTACAAAGCATTTGGGTGTACCTACAGTATACACACAAGACCCTGACACGTTACCACCGAAATACGTTCAAGTTTCGCTATGTAAATGGTTAGTCCATGTGTTTTTCCTATTACCGAACTCTATGGATAAAGGGACACTCTCTACTTTCCTTCAACTATGGCAATTCGATTTCCTTCAACAGTGGATCACATATATTTTGGTATGGCGTACCCAAAGTGCGATTGATATCAAACCATGGAAAGTGAAGATTCTAGGGAAGATTGCGAACAACAACGGCTATTCATATTCTCGAGGTTGCGCAACATTAGTTTTACGTCGTTTCCTTACCATCCTGAACGATTCATCCAGAATCTCAGACCTCCTCCATAGCATCAATTGCCCTTCTACTGAGCTTCAGAAAATACAATTCCCAAATCTCGACCTAAGTTTTATCAGCACCCTCAAGGCCATTCTAAACAGGGAAGCATCATTTAGATATAATGAATCAATAATACAAACTAAAATTGACTCCCTAATGTTACAGTTACAAACATCAGAAATACAACCGGACAAGCTAAATTTTGATGATATAATTCCACAGGACAACTCTGTTCTTTCAAATACGGAAACTTTGGTCCAATTGTATAAGAATTGGTCTTACTTTGAGCTTCCAAAGAATGTTGAGGTTATAGTACCTGACTCAACATATAATATAATACAGCTATATCCGTTGGCACTAGGCAATAAGAATATCACGCACGGTGACAAGAACGTGGAGGAATTTTGGATAAGAGTATGCAGTTACTTAAAAATACACCTTGGAAGATGTTTCCAAGAGAAAATCATGACCCCAAAGGAGAGAATATCTCTCTTTAATAAGGTTATTCACACCTGTCAAGTATACAACAATCTTATTATGCCAATAATTTCGGATTCTTTATCTTTATCTAACCTGTTTGCTAACAGGAAACTATTCATTACCATTTGTGTCAAATTGTTTCCGATTATGCCTCCTCCTGATAATACAACATCTTTGAAAAAGACGATTTTAAAGATACTTGCTATATGCCTTTTAAGTAAACAGGGGAGATCAAGTAAACAAAAATGGTCATCAACTAACGAATCGACATTTGGTATTATTTGTTACTCGATAATACAAATGCTACGGAATTGGTTATCAGAACTGCGCAATGAAGAATTGATAATAAGCTCTCTCGATATAATGACTGATATTAGGAAGTTACTACTAACAAATATTATACATTCATTGGATAACAGACATTTAACTATGGCGATGATCTCATTACTTGACGAAATGTCATCATTTTTGTTGCAATACCAAAGTGGACATGTGCAGGGGAACTTTAATGCAGACATTTTAAACAAAGTTGTTCTCAGAAATAATGCAATGGATAAGTTACTCACTTTGGATGATCCTTTACTGTTGAATTTGTGTTGCAAGTATCTCATCAACATAAAGAATATAGGCAAAGATCGTACAAAATCGGACATATATGTTCACTTGCAAAACCAATATATCATGGACCTAACAAATTATCTTTGGAGAAACAAGATTATGGATTCAAAAAAGATTTTCGCTCTACCAGCCCAATTCATCAAAACTATATTTGACCATGATGTCGGCGGCAAAAATCCTAATATTAAATTTAAAGATATATTTACAATAACGGGAATCTCAACTACATCGTTTCTAGCGCGGAGTGCTCTAGCAAAGCTGGAGAGAATAAATGATCTGGATTTTCATTATCAGTATCCATTAACTGAAGATGGATTTAGGATGTTTATCAAGTCAATATCAGAGGTGGACAAGGATAAATGGGTTCCTAATGTGTCTACATTTGGTGAAATAAAAGTCGCGATACTTGTCGAAATGTCTAGCATAGATCAGTACAAATTTATTGCCAAATTTCTAGCGACGTACCTCAAGAGTTTATCCCAGTTACAGATCAGTTAGCTCTGTAGACGAGTTAATCACGTCAATAAGTTTGTTTATATGTGTATTTACATCGATTTTTATTTACAATAGTTACAAGAACGGCGAATAGGTTTGCAACCTTCTTATTTTACTCCATTCTATTCAATTATGTTTTGCTTTTTGTTTTTCTTGAAGACAAAACTGATGATGTTATATTTCAAAATCATCTTATCATATGTTCTGTTGATCAAATAAGGTCTCCCTTCAGGGTGCTGTAGAAGGTAATCATATACGAAATCACGTCCCTTCTTGAAGAGATCTTTCTCAGCTACAAATTTGAATTTGGCTCTGCCGTTTATCACTACCTGGTAATGCTTATTGCTCCATTCGGTAATGGGCTCTTTGGCTGGCCATTGATAATGATTCCAGGAAGCTAGACCTGGCTGAGTCTGCTTCAAAATCGATGCCATTTCCTCGGAGATAGATGGTGCGATAGGATATAGAACTGAAACAAATTTCTGAAGATTTTGCATAACCATTTCGGGTCTAACCTTACCATTCGAATAATATTTCTCGATAGCATTAAATATTTTCATCTGATCAGAAATGACTGTATTTAAGGAAATGTCTCTTTCGAAAGAAAGTGATATTGACCTTAGGTATTTTTGCATGAGATTATGAAACTCAACTTCATCCTCATTCAAATCTTCAGCCGCTGGAGTTTTATAACCGGCTTCAAAATCTTTAATATTCATGATTCTTTCTGTGAATAACAGACTCTTGTAGAGCCAACGTTCTACCCCAATAATTTTAGTCTCATCCCAACTTAGTACGTCACTTACAGGAGCTTGAAATAGAATGTGTGCCCTAGTAGCATCGGGACCATGTAAGGCAATACAAGTGTCTGGATCAGCACCGTTATATTTCGATTTCGACATTTTCTCGTAAGAAATGTCAGGTTCTTCATTAGTACCCTTGATCACAATCTTTCCAGACTCAGATTTCTCTATTTCGTCTGGTTTTAAGAATTGTCCATTCTCTGGGTTAACGTATGTCTTACCATGTACCATTCCTTGTGTGATAAGTGTGTCGAATGGTTCCGATTTACAGGCAGAACCATCCCACATCCCAATAGAACCCAAAAATTTACTAATAAACCTGGAATATAGCAGATGCAAGATTGCATGCTCAACTCCTCCGAGGTATATATCAACAGGCATATTCTTGGAAGCTTTTTGGAAGTCGAACGGTAGTTTCTTGTTCTTACTGTCCAGATATCTGAAAAAGTACCATGAACTATCAATAAATGTATCCATTGTATCAGTCTCACGTTTGGCATCTGAACCACATTTTGGACATTTGACATCAGCGAATTCTGGAATATTTGCCAGTGGGTTTCCTCCCTTGGCTGGAATTGCGTTAAGATCAGGGAGAACAACTGGTAAGTCGCTCTCAGGCACCGCGACCGGACCACAAGTGTGACAGTGAATGATTGGAATTGGGGTACCCCAATATCTCTGTCTGCTAATTAGCCAATCTCTTATTTTATATTGCGTGGCTTCCTTGGCAACACCCTCATGTTGTAATTTTTCAAGAATCTTTACTCGGGCTACCTCAGTCGTAGCTCCAGACAATTCCCCATTACTAGCGTCCATCAGGCCAGTTTTTTCAGTAAATGGAACCGTTATACCACCTTCTAAAAATGGCTCGTTATATTCAATACATGTACGAATATGATCGTTTGGTAGATTCTCCTTACTGAACTCAAAATCACGACTATCGTGACCAGGAACGCCCATAACGGCGGCACCAACAGTACCATCTTCGTTGGCATAAGAATCTATGACATATGGAGCGACAAATATTGGTAGTTTTTCTTGATTCCAGGGGTTGATTGCTTTGATTCCTGGAATTTCAAAACCAGATTTAGAATTTTCGGGCAACTTTTCCATATCTCTCAGGTACTGTGTCAGGGCTGGGTTTGACTTTGCGTATTCGGCGACAATCCTGTGATTATGGGAAAGCGTGATAAACTGGACTACTGAAATAGTTTCAACTCTCGTTGTATATGCGGAAACAGTTGGAACATTTGGATCAGTAGTTTTAAAGACCACACGTGCACCCGTAGACTTGCCGATCCAGTGGCGTTGCATTGTCTTAACTTTGGAGGGCCAATGTTTCAATTCCCGTAGGTCATCCTTTAGAGGTTCTACATAGTCGGTTATCTTCAGAAACCATTGTTTTAGCATCTTCTTCTCTACGATAGCGCCAGATCTCCATGAGTGTCCACTAGCGTCTACCTGCTCGTTAGCCAAGACGGTTTGATCAACAGGATCCCAGTTAATCTCAGCTTCCTTTCTGTAAGCCAGTCCCTTTTCGAACATCTTCAGAAAAATCATCTGGGTGAACTTGTAATAATCTGGGTCGCATGTTTTAATTTCCCTATCCCAGGAGAAATTAGCCAACATATTATTCATCTGCTCTTTCATCTTGCCGATATTTTTGTCAGTCCATTCCTTTGGATTGATGCCTCTTTCAATAGCTGCGTTTTCTGCAGGTAACCCAAAGGCATCCCAACCCATTGGGTGAATAACACTATGGCCTCGCTGCTGGTAGAATCTATTCAAAGCATCACTAATGACATATACTCTCAAATGACCCATGTGCAACATTCCAGAAGGGTAGGGAAACATGGATAGAATGTACATGGACTCTGGTCTATTTTTAACCAACTGGATTTTGCTAACGGGTGTCTGTACACCTTTGAGGGTTGTTTGCTTCCATTTCTGACTGACGTCAATCAGTCTTTGAGACAGTTTCGTGATCTGCTTCATTGCGTTTCCGCCACTTCCGGAAACCTGAGACATCTTGCCTGTACGTTTTCAGACAACCTAGAGGCAATGAGACAGTAAACAGTACGTCCTCTTAATGATGTGCGCTTAATACCGATACCAAATATATTCAGTATTCTCTACCCCTTATTATGAAGTGCGGATTTGGCACAGTTATGGGGCTGTTTTGGGCTCAAAGGGACAGTAAACACACTCAAGTAGTTCTAGGTGTATGAGTAGAAGTAGATATAATACTCAGCAACTACTTACTGGAGGGTCTTATTTACTACTTCAATCAAGGCGTGGTGTTTCATTATGTGCTTCTGGGTCCATTTAATTTTTCCATGCTTGTAGAATGGAGAGCGGCCTTACTGCATAGTGTCCCGCGCAGTTTTACAGAGAAAAGTTCAAGATAATACAGATCCTAAGAGAAAGGGTTCATTATGCCCATTAATTTGTTTCAAAAATATTTGAATGATATTTTACCCTTATTACATTCCTCAATTATGTAAGACAATATCATAATACCATATTCTACTCTATCTGTTTTCACGATTTTGTTGTCTCGTTGACCCTCTGCCGACAACGGGAAAGACGCTCGATCACCAGCCGGACGCGTTTCGTGTTTTAGCGTCCGGACACGATGAGGATGCACATCACCACAACTATCTTGACATATTACTACAGAATTGTTTGCTCCTTCTCTTTGTACAAGAATAACCAATTGTATACTAGACGCATACGTCAACAACGAAGTATAACAACCGAAGTTGCAACATAGCACCCAAAGATGGAGTCTGTGAGCAGCGCTAAGCGCCCCATCGAGGAAGTGGACAACGAACTTCTGAATTATACGCAGCAGAGTCAAGAAGATGCGCCTCAGAATATCCAGGATAGTCCCACCAAAAAGAGACGTAAGTTCCAGGCAATGACCCAGTTCACTGCGACGACGCAGAGAGAAGGCACTTCTAATCAGGACGAACCAGTAGCCGGTTTTATAAGGAAGGTGAAGCTTCGCAATTTTATGTCGCACGAAAACTTCGAGCTGGACTTGGGGCCTAAATTAAACTTCATTGTTGGTAACAATGGTAGTGGTAAGAGTGCTATTCTTACAGCTATTACGATTGGTTTAGGTGGTAAAACTAGTGACACCAACAGAGGCTCTAAATTAACCGATTTGATCAGGGAGGGTACACATTCTGCAAAGATCACATTGCATATGGATAATGCAAGCCATGGTGCATACATGCCTGAGGTATATGGTGAGATAATTATCATTGAGAGAACAATCAAACGTGACGGTGCGCCAGTTTTTAACTTGAAGACAGAAAATGGCAAGCTGATAAGCAACAAGAAGAAAGATATCCAAACGGTTATAGATTACTTTGCTATTCCCATCAGTAATCCGATGTGTTTCCTATCCCAGGATGCAGCCAGAAGGTTTCTTACTGCTAGTACTTCCCAAGACAAGTATCATCACTTCATGAAGGGAACACTGTTGGAGGACACAAAGGTGAATTTGGACCAGGCAACCATTGTTAATAAGAACTCTCAAGAAAATATGTCCCTTCATTTAGACTTGGTAAGGAAGTTGAAACAAGAATATCTTGATGCCAAGGCACTCGCTCGTGAGTTCAACCAAACCAACGATCTCAATGAGCGGAAGAATCTCCTACAGGCCAAATCTCTACTGGTCGACATCAGAGCAAATGAAATATCCGTTGAGGAACTTCGTGGTCGTGTAGAGATGAACAATAAATCTGTTAACAAGGCAAATGATAAAATTGCTTCTCGCGAGGCTAAAATTGCTAAATATCAGAGCGACGAACACTCCGTGGAGAATGAAATCGAGGCACAGATGTTAGTTATAAACGAGAAAGAACAGAAATTCCAAGAAGCTAAACAGCTGATTCGCGAACTGAAAACTGAATTCGATGACGAGAAAGCCAATGAAAAGGAGGTCGATCACAATATCGAATTAGGAAAGAAGAAAATCCAGCTGTTGAACGAACGTATTTCCAAAACTGAAAAAGAATTGGAGAAAGAGCTGGGTGGCGACAGAGAAGTTATGAAATCTGATTTAGAAAGACTAGGAAAGGAGGTGGAGGAGGACCAGTCTGCTGTCGAATCCTTAACCGTTCAGTATCAAGACTTGGAAAACGAAGAGAGGTCCACTATTCATCAACGCCAGTCAGAGGTTAACGCCTTAAATGCAAGCATAAGCAACAAGAAGGCTGAACTTCAAAAAATGAAATCAGGTAACAATAACTTCCTATTGAATTTCGATAGAAATATAAACAGGCTCCTTGATGAGATTAACCGCAACAGGAATAAGTTCCAAACACCACCTATTGGACCATTGGGAAATTTAGTTTCCATTAAAAATGACCATAAACAGTGGGTGAAGGTTATTCAAAAGTATCTATCCAATACGATCGGTGCATTTGTAGTTTCAAATATGAAAGATGAGAAATTGCTAAACTCTATCATGAAACAATGTAACGTGGGGAATATGGGTGTCTTAATCTATAAGATCAAACGGTTTGATACGTCTGGATTCCGTGTGAATTGTCAATACCCAACTGTTTACGATGCCTTAGAATTTGACTCCCCAGAGATAGAGAGTTTGTTTGTCGATGTGACATACCTAGAGAAGGTTGTATTAATTCCTAATAAGGATGAGGCGAGAAGTTTTCTGAGAGGTAATCCAGGAAAGATTCGTTTAGCCCTTGCGTTAAGAGATCATAATAGTGGATTCCAACTAAGAGGAGGGTTCCAACTAGATACGATAACATATGACTCACAGATTAAAATCAAGATGGGCGCATCAAATGATGATAACGTCGGTTATATTACACAGTCAATCGAAGATGATAATATTGAATTAGAGAACGTAAAGAGTAGGTATGAAGGATCTTTGAATGAAGTGAGAGGTAAAATATCTACCCTAAAGATGGATATTTCCAAGTTACGGAATGACATCAAAAACAAAAATAAAACGGTAACCAGTTTAACCATCAACATTAACAAGGTAGTTAATACAGGTACCCTTGCGTCTTTAAAGAGTGATTTAGTTGACCAAGAGCAGGCATTGGCAGGTTATGCAGGTGCAATTGAAGGACTACATCGAAAGTTAGCTGCTATTGCAACCAAAACTGACCCTATTAAACACCAATATGATGAATTCAAAACTGAATTAAACCAAGCGCATTATGTCTTGAAAGAGCTAAAAGAATCTGTAAACTCGCGTAGCAGTCGAATCGCACAGTACCAGGCAGACATTAAAGAAACCGAAACTAAAAAGATATACCACATATCCCAGATCGAAGATATTAATAAAAATATCGATGTTTTAATAAAAGGTATCGATGAGCAGAAAATGTACCTTCAGAACTCAATCTCTATTGAACAATTGGAGGCAAGTGGGTTGTCAGACGACCAGAATAAACTAAAAGATGAACTTGCTAAAGTATCCAGAGATATTCAAAGGGCAGAGAGATCTATCGGTATATCTCAGGATAAGGTGGTAGAACTTTTTAACGAGAGTCGCAAAAAATATAAAGATGCTGAAGCATCTCTGGTCCAAGTCGCAGACGCTCTGGGAAAATTACAAGAGTCGATATCGTTACGTTTACTAAACTATGACAGTTTCTTGAAATTTACTTGTCTAGAAGCTACCAAAGATTTCAGAGAATCTCTTAGATACAGAAAGTTAACAGGTATGCTTATATTTGACAACAGTAAATCAGAGCTTGAGATGCAAGTTTCAACACCGAACGATAAAACTGAAAGAAGTGTCGACACTTTGTCAGGTGGTGAAAAATCCTACTCCCAGATGTCTCTTCTCTTGGCAACTTGGAAACCTATGAGATCCAGAATTATTGCTCTAGATGAATTTGATGTTTATATGGATCAGGTCAACAGAAAGGTTGGAACAGGGTTGATTGTAAGTAAACTAAAAGACAACAATAGAACCCAAACTATCATTATCACACCCCAAGACATTGGGAAAATTACGGATATTAACGATACTAGTGTTTCGATTCACCGGATTAAAGATCCAAAGAGAAAAAACAACTCGAACAATCAAAATTAAACTAGTAATAGACATGTAACAGATATATGTATTATAGGTACGCCAAATATATTCAATAATATAATATATAATCATTCAACGTTCCTGAACAATAATACTCTATTGGGCATACGTGCGTTAGTGTATATTTTATTTATCTCAGAAATCAACAACCTTATTTCTTGGAAAGTCTTCGACAACAGGGGTTGGAATAATTGGAATATAGTATACCTCACCGTCCTCATTGATTCTCTCACGGTCTTTCTCGCTGATATTGTATATTTCTTTTATGTTATCCTTGAGAAGATCTAGAACCTCTACGAAATTCTTTTGGATTTGATAAGCCTGCTCTCGCTTGTTCCGTCTGCATAATCCATCGATTAGTCTGACGGCTTCTGGTTTAGTCTGATCTAATCTCTCGATCAACCTCCCAATAGATTGAACAAGATATTCCTCCTCGTAAATAGTACCCTTCTTACCACGAGCACGCTTACGTTCCTCACGACGTTTGTTTTTGGCCGTACGTCTTGAGGCACCAGTTTTGGCCGTTCCACCCGTCTTACCAGTATATCTGGTGAAGAAAGATTCCTTTGTCGATGTCTCAGAAGCCGCAATCGAGACGTCATCAGCTTGTTCAGTCTCTTGTCCATAAAAGGCGTAAGGATCTTCTTCCTTTTTAGTACGTAACTCGCGCAGTCTTCTGAGCTGAGAATTAATTTGACCCTTACAATCAGCAACGAGTTCGGCAATAGTACCAAATCCTTCACCTAATCCAGGGTCTACAATCTTTTCGATTAGCTCTGGTTTCTTGGCTGCTGTTGCTGTTAGACAGGCGGTGCTATATTGATAGGCCTTACAGAATAACTCCATTGCATTTTCAACATTATTCATGTACTGGAGTTCAATCTGTGCAGCATCCACATACCTATGTTCGAAGGTCAGGGACGAAACGAGATCTTCAGATATCCTTGAAACCTCAGAGGGCATGTGTTCATTTGCAATACTGATGGCTTCCTCCCATCTCTTTCCGGACACATACGCATTCATAGACTCAGTGAAATTACCAAGCATCTCATAAATAATACCGGCCTCGCAATAATGCTGTTTCGAAAGAAGATGTTTGGCAAACTGGTTGTATATCCCATCTTGCTTCGAGGTATCGTGACGGTACAGAGAAAGGGCGTGTTCATATAACTCATGTATCTCAACATAACCCAGTAATTCTGTAGAGACACTTGAGTCAGTCTTCTCCAACTCCACAAGATCACCTAAGGCCTTCTCGTACTTTTTCAAATAATCATCAATTAGGAATTGGCGACGTAATGGCTCACTATCCTGAAGAGATTGGAGGAATGGTAGATACTCTCTTGGATCCATTTGAGACTTCTGAGCAACTAGAAGTGCCAATTTTACGTCGTACAACGATAGTGCAACCTTGTATACCAGGTTTACATCTTGTAAGAAGCATAGATAGGTAACAGTTGAATCCTTCTCAACTGCATCCTCTAATGTACTAATCAGAGTTAGTGCATCCTCTAAGTTTTGTGGCTTCTGGGTAGCATATGCTGTAATTATGGTTTGAAGGTACTTTCTTTTATAGACAGGGTTGTCTAAAAGTACCGAGAGAACTGCACTACAGACCTTGTTAATTTTGGACTTTGAAGGATCGAAGAATTTCTTGTTGATATATTCTTGCATCTCGGTCAATGGAGCAGCTGCCTTGTCGAAGGATTCGCTGATACCAGAATGTAATGTCTCCTTATATTTTGTTTCGGTAACGTCATCTTCTGAGAGGCAAGAGACAAAAAGATTTAAGTAGTCGACACTGTCAATCTGTTGGATAAATAGGTCGAGGTTCTTCAAGAATTCTTCTGGGGCATAATCATAGAGGATATCAAGATGTATTCTATGCGTACGACATTGAATAAAGGCATCCTTGTACTTCTTGGCAGCAATATTTCTCCGGACCTCGGATAAAACCATGATTCTTGGGTATATAGTCTCTAGATTTCCACGAGGGGCTTGCAAAACAACCGATGCTTTAGAAGGAATCGCGGACACCAAAATTGATCCCCTTTCTATGGCACGGACTCTCTCATCTTCGACATCGCTCTCAACCACAGGTAGACCCTTAAAATGGGTGGAGTTTAGATGGACAAACTGTAGGTTATGCTGAGCTGTTGTGAAAAGTAGGAAGTCATCAGTAACTTCCAGGGAAGTTACAGCAGAAGTAAGCAAAACTTTATTAGCATATAGTCTACCGTTATTAGTTAACCCGAAAGCGACCAATTCGGAACTCTCTGTACTCCATTGGGCTTCGCTATCAGATTGAGTGTTGTGAACTCTCTTCACTCTGAAATCACGGACTAATTCTGGAAATTGAGCAATAGTACTTAGTTGTCCCTCAGCATCCAACTCGACTACTGAACCATCTTTGGTGTGGTACACTATACTGTTGTAGTCGAAAGAACTTCTCATTAAAAGGACTTTATCGTATACTTCGACAATAGATAGTACACTTGGATCGGAGACATCGCTAATGCTTATTAGGACAATTCTTGAGAAATTCTCTGAGTCAAGAAGTATAGCGACTATGGAATCGTTGATAAAAGCAACCTGGCGTAATGTATCTAACTCACTAGAGAAATCAATTTTTGGATAGATGCATGCGATAGATGGGTGGCTACCCTTTTTTAGCTCATCCATGCCTAGGATAGTGGCAAGTACCAGTTCCTTCTGGGTGATTGCCGCGTATATATCATTCGAGAGGCTGACAGCGACATCTAACACGTTATTTGGCGCATCGAAATCCCTATAATACATTGGAGGTGGAGCATTTGCAATAGCAAGTGGTGTCATGTTAACAGTCATCCCATCAATAACCAATGAGTTACCGTTATCAAATGGCTCCAACATAGGACCTTGAGCCATTTTATATGCAAGATCGACGATATTCACGTTTACCTTGGCATTTCCGTACATTAGTGTGAACTCCTTTTCAGGATGCCACTTGATAAAATTCACGTTATTAGAGAATACCTCCTGCTTCAAATACCAATGGTAATTTTTCGATGTCCACAGTTGAATTCGGTCCTCCAATACGATGGCCAGGATCTCAGAATTGCTGTTCCATGCCAGGTCGATAATTTTTTCATCCAAATGAAGTCTGGTATCAAACTCGCCATGTCTCAGGCCATTTCTCTCAAAGAATATTAAATCTAACGAGTTGTCATCACCCAGGGTTGTCTTGCGCTGAACGGATGCAATAAGCGAACCTTGGGGCTTCCAACTTAGGTTTCCCTCCATACCAGTAACAGGTTCTGATGCGCTATCGAGTTGGCCGTCTCTGGTGAATACTCTCAGTCCTCTTCTTTCGATTGTTTTGGTTTCATCATCTGGGTCCTCTACGGACTCGATTGTGGAGAGAACGAAATACTCGCAGTCACCTCTCCAAGATATGGCTGCTTTACGAGAGTCTAGGGAAGTAACAGCACCAGTATCTACCATATAGGGCATAGTCGGGTCTCTCAGCTCGTTACCCACAAGACCAGATGCCTTTAAACTTGCAAGAGCATCTCTCTCCATGGCACGTGTACCCTTACCTCTGAATTGGGTCTCCTTCTTACCCCAACCGACAGTGACATGCTTTGAAATCTTCAAATCATCCGCTTCAACGTGGTACTCAGACACTGGTTCTAGTACCTTACTTAGGAGGACAACGTTCCGGTCAGCTGTGAACAGTGCCAGAGTCTCTTCGTCTAGAGACCACTCGGCAGCCTCAATTCCAGAATCCAATGTACCGGCAATCTCTACAACAGTCTGTGTAGTATCAAAAGTAGTTGCGTCGTAAGTGGCAGTAATAATATCACCCTGTCTGAACACAAAGACAAGCTGGTTAAGATCGGCAAAATGAGAGAAAGAAATGAGCTCATCATCGAAAGTTTCGATGTTAAAGGATGCAAGGACGTTTCGATTACCAGTCTTTGTGTATTGCTGGACCTCGATGATTCCGACGTCCAATGCACCCAGAACACATGTGACACTATCGGTCAATGTATCGAAGCAACTATCTAGTAACGAAAGAGCCACTTCATCGTTCGAGCCAGAGGGCTTCAGCGTACCTTGGTTTAATGTAATGAGATTACGCATTGCCAATTAGAAAAATATAAAGAAAGGTAATTGTGATATTACTCGATTTCTGAACTGGTAATGTACAATATTCAGTCGATAAATGGATTAGTGGGTATTATACCTTTCTTTTAGAATTGATGTCATCTAAAGTTTAATATCCTTGAAGCTAATCCCCCCATTAATAATCCATCTCATCGCTGAAATTTTTCAGTACTAGGAAAATCAGTCTATATGCGGGTAACTATATATGCGGTCTTTAATTATATGCACGAAGCCCTGTTATGCTATGCGGATATGTGGGCAACAGAGTTCCGCAAGTAAGTTGATGTAGTCCTTTAGTGGTGGGCTAGGTATCACTGTCAACCAATTAAAGGTTTGAGCGGCCTTTGGAAACACTTATGCCTCCTTGCCAGCTCTATCCAGATAAAGATCGTAGTCCAGATTCGATCTCCGCCTTGAGTTTCGGAAGCTGGTCCATTTCCAGCTCTTGTATGCGTTTTGTGTAATAGTAATTGGCTAGTGTCACCACTGTCACTGGTAGTTGCTCGCTTTCTGTCTGACTCTGCGGAATTCCATTATCAAAGAGGTCCCGCACAGCCGATCGTAGACCTCTAACCGTAAGGCCGCTCAGCTCGGGCGCATATAACTGTGTGAGTGGGTGTTCGGTGAACTGTTTAAGTGTGGTGGCATCGACGATTGGTTCTACCATAAGGTCCGCAAGTTGTAATTTTTTGCTAGCGTGTGCTAACTTCTCCTGCTCCTCGAGAACCTGCTGTAACAGCAGCAATCGTACATTAGTTGGGTATTCCATGGTGTGTAGACGTTGTAATAAGGACTGTTCCACTGAATGGCTATTATCAACATATTTTCGATAAAAGTTGTTTTTGCCTGCTCCTCAAGCTGGAAGTGTTCAGCAGGTCTCTCTTAACAGTCACGTCTGGCATGGACGCGCCAGACAAAGTTCGGAGGGCGCGCTTCTGCAGTAAACAATAACAAACCGCAGCGACATCGCGACAGCAGCACCTTGTTCATGTGCCGTTACAAGTAAATAGGAGAGACATGACCGGTTTGTTTAGATTGGATTAAAACGGCACTGACAGCCAGTATTCCACAGATATTCGTTTGAACGGTCTAGAGGCAAACTTCCAATTTTGCAGAGCTGCAAAGTGTCAAAGAATCGTCGCGTCGCGTTATACTATATTTAGGAGTGTCACCCCATCTTTTATCATGGATAAGTCAATTGTCAAAGGGTTGAACGATAAGGTGTATGAGAAGAGGAAAGCCACGGCCTTGGAGCTGGAGAAGCTTGTGAAACAATGCCTTGCCGACAACGATTACGCCCGTATCGATAAAATTATCAGTGAACTTTGCAGAGATTACGCGTACGCGTTGCACCAACCAATGGCAAGAAATGCAGGACTTATGGGTCTTGCCGCTACAGCTATTGCCCTCGGGTCGAATGATGTGTCTAGGTACCTGAGGAATATTCTTCCTCCTGTGCTGGCTTGTTTTGGCGACCAGAACAATCAGGTTCGCTTCTACGCATGCGAGAGTCTCTACAATATCGCGAAAATCTCCAAAGGTGAGATACTCGTTTACTTTAATGAGATATTCGATGTGTTGTGCAAGATTAGTGCAGACACCGAGAATTCTGTAAGAGGTGCTGCTGAATTACTAGACAGACTTATTAAGGATATCGTCGCCGAGCGGGCGTCCAATTATGTTAGCGTGGTGAATAATAATCCTAAGGATGTTCCTCAGGCGACAAACGCAGACCCTTTAAGTGGTAATGTCTATCAAAACACATACGAACAGAACGATGTCCTAGCTTTCTCATTGCCAAAGTTTATTCCATTACTGACCGAGAGAATATATGCGATTAACCCCAGCACTAGGATGTTTTTAGTAGATTGGATTAAGGTTTTGTTAAATGCTCCAGGACTCGAGTTGGTTTCTTTCCTACCAGCATTTTTAGGTGGATTATTTACCTTCTTGGGTGATTCTCACAAGGACGTTAGGGTGGCAACCCAATCTCTAATGGATTTACTCCTGAAAGAGGTAAAGAGAATATCCACTTTACAGCTGGGCATTCGCAAAAGACTCGATGATCAAATCAAGCAATTGGAGGAAAGGCATTTACCCTCGAAGAAGGAAGATGGTATATTTATTGCCGAAAGGAAGAAATCGCTGATGAGTGCATTTGGAAATGAATCGAGTGAACAATTGCAACAGGAACATCAGCCTATTCCCATTGAAAATCACGACACTAATGTAACTGGAGGAGATCTTATTGAGTCTTCAATTAGCGATGTCAATGACATTGTAGAAGTACGCGATGGAGAAGAATATATTCCGGGCCAGGATATAAAGCTAAATTTCCCAGAGATAATCTCGATATTGGTAAATAATCTTGCATCTTCCGAATCCGATGTTCAGTTATTAGACCTCCACTGGTTAGATGCGATTTTATCCCTGTCACCAGATGATTTTATCCCATTTTTGTCCAAAATACTCTCACAACTGTTGAAATTGTTGAGTGAGCCTGATCCACACGTAAGCGAGATTTCGCACGTCTTGAACCAGAAGCTATTGGCTCTCTGCTCTAACAACAGAGGACATAACCAAGAGGAGGATATTTCATACGGATCAATTGTAAACAGTCTAACACTTCAATTTTTCGACAGTGAAGTTGAAGCGAAAGTTGCCTGTTTAGATTGGTTGATCCTAATTTACAGGAATGCTCCGAGTGAGATCCTCGAACACAATGACAGCATGTTTTTAACACTTCTCAAATCCTTGTCTAATAAAGATAGCAGGTTAATTGAACGTGCACTCGATCTCTTAAAAAACCTCTGCTCAAACGAAAATGACAAGTATCTTAGAAAATTTCTCGAAAATTTCCTAAATCTTCTAAAGAAGGATCCAAATCTATTGAAACTACGTGCCAATTACATTATGCGCAAGATATGTGCCAGCCTGACCCCTGAACGGGTATATAAATCGCTGGCTTCAATCCTGAACAGGCAAGAAGACGTGGTGTTTACCAGGATGGTTATCCAAATTTTAAGCACTAACTTGCTGACGGCACCAGAAATGTCAGGACTGAGAAAAAAACTCCGTCAAAATGAGGATGTAATGTTTTTCAATTTGCTCTTCAAATCATGGTGTCCTAACCCTGTGTCTGTCATAGCCTTAAGTTTTATTGCAGAGAGTTACGAGTTGGTCTATTCAATCTTGCAGATATATTCTAACCACGACATCAAGGTAAACGATCTTGTTCAATTGGATGTTTTGATCCAGTTATTCGAACTTCCTGCATTCACACGAATGCGCCTTCAACTATTAGAACAACAGCAATATCCATTCCTATACAAATCGTTATATGGTATATTGATGATATTGCCGCAATCCAAGGCTTATGATCTGCTCAATAAGAGGCTAATGAGCGTTAATGTTTGGGCCAGTCAACCATTCCAAAATCTAACCTATTACAAGCCTAGAAATATGTCAGGAACAGGCTCTATCAGTGATCCTGATATTTCTCAGCGTTCAGTGGGTAAAAGCAAAATGCATTGCCAAGAGCTAATGGACCACTTCGACAGGGTTGTAGGCTCGGAAGATGCTCTGGATATGGACTATGTTGCGAAGGATAGCGAGAATGTACCGATACTGGGAACATTCCTGGATACAACAGATATGGTAAGCGAGACTTCTCTAACTGATATAAGGCAAAATACGGTCATTCAAAACCAAAGGTTAGATGTGCCGAATGATGCTAGTTCTGTCATTGAGAATGACCTCACCCAAGATGGGTCAACGACGCTCCCATCGAGAAATACACAATAATGACACGGTATGAGACTTACAGAAGAAGTAAAAATATTTAAAAAAAAAATACTGTTATATATGACATGCTAGATAATATATATGTATATATGCATAACGTTGAAAACCCGTGAACCTCCGTATATGAATAAATGGTAACTTCACTGTAGAAGTTCATCTCTGTAATGGGTCTGGAAATTCATTCTCTTCATATCCTTGCGTAGTCTTTCATCGTTAGCTCTCTTCTCCTGTTGTTGCATAGTCTTTATGCCCTTGGCAACCTGTTTTTCAGTAACACCACTTGCTAACATTCTGTCGTTTGCAGCAGCAACAGCTCTTCTCTGTTGGTTATCAGAGTTTGACACATGGGGCCTATTTGGTCTCTGGTTAGCTCTGTGACCTAGCTTAGTACCAGTTGGAAGGGTGAGCTCGCGTCCCGATTCATCGATCTCGACAGTTGAATAGTTTGAATGCATTTTATTTGTTTCTGTTCCCTCTTTCTCAGCATCTTCCGCATCAGATGCAACATCAAATCTAATATTTTTCCCTTTCTTAGATGGAGATCTGACAGTAGCATCCTCTTCGAGAGAACTGAAATCATAGAAGGATTCAAATACATCTCTTTCCTCTTTATACTCATAAGGCATACGACAATGACGCTTGGAATTCATGTGAGCTCTGATACTCTCGAGACTAGAACCAATGAAGTTACAGCATAGGCATCTATAATTTTGAACAATCAGTTTGTTCAAGAAATTTAGAAGTCCTGGTAGATCAATGAGATAGGATCTCTCTGGAATATACAGACCATGTTTTTGAAACATGTGTTTGATATTTCTATTAATATCTTTGTTTTCCTGGCCACAGTAAATACATTGAGTGATTCTAGAAGACGAGAAATGGACTAACCCAGCGTCATCAGAATCACTTTCATCGTCGGTAGCATCAGTAGTCTCGGCTTCGTAGTTGGAGTCACTAGTGAACCCATATTCAGAAGCTGTCTGCTCACCGTAAGTTTCACCACTCTCCATGGTAAGGCGAGACATGTCGGAAGCAATAGAATCAGCGTTTGAAATAGTTCTGGCTAATCCGGCATCTTCAGAGTCATTGATATCGGACTCATCAGTGGTTTCAGATTTAACGGCGCTAAAGCGGCGAGAATGCTTAGTTGCCTTGAAACCTGGCTGGGAGATTGGTTTTAGCAATGGGAAACCGAATTCATCGACCTGGTGTTCAGCAAGTTCTCTCTCAGATATTTGGAGTTTCTCTGCAAACTCCTCGGAAGAAATAGGTGCCAACGCTGCAATTCTTCTTTTCAGGTTATATCTGTGCCAGTCGGTCTTCATGTGGTATCTCTGAAGATCACTAGATTTAAACTCAGCCACACAGGCATTGCATGTAAAGGTTGGTGTACTCATGCTCGACTTTGGGTATAATTATCTTTGATTAGTTACCGTACAAAGGAGATCTGGTGCTATGTCTTTGAATGAAATACTTATCAAAAGCTATTATCTAATTGTGGAAAAGTATTTATAGAAGACCTGAAAATTTTCACCCCTTCAGGCGATGACCTTTCAAAAAGTTAATTAATAATTAGGGACAGTAATGCGCTTTACGTTTGCTTCCAGTAAACAAAAAATTGAAAATGACCTCCTCCAAATTGGGTAAAAGTATCTAATTTCTTCAACCTATACCTATAATAATATACATTCTTGGTGTTTGTTCTTTTACAAAAGTTATAGAAGATTACATACATGCTTGAGCCTATTCCGAGATTCCATCAATGCACACCTTGAGTTGCTACAGACAACTATGCTGGCAAGGCCAAATGTTCATTTTATATTTCACTGGTCCATGGCGCAGACTTTAGTGGCCACATACGCTTGTACAGAGACATCGCAACAACATCCTGCGCAGACAGCTTACCATCGAAGGTAGCCTTGAAGTAACCATGTGTACCCAAACTTTCTTTGATAAAACCAGATCTTCCAGATTTGGTGAATAATGGAATAGACTTGAACCATTCCACATCCTCGGAGTTGAAAAACATGTAACGGACAGTAACCACGCTCTTGTGGAATCTGAATGGATGACCAGTTAGGACGGCTCTCTTTGCCATGACTCTGGTATGATCAGCATTTAGGAATGTACCTTGACCAATCAGTTCGATACCCTTTGGATCACTTGGATTTGGCTTGAAGAAAATTGCCGGAGATTGAGTGAAATCAACAGGAGCAATGCATGTCGCCACTGACAGTGTCTCAGGATGCAAAAATTTGTCGTACTTGTGCACATTGTTTGGAGTATTTGTAGTACCCGAGAACAGTGGGTGAATTGTGTATCTGCGGACACCATATTGAACAACAATTGGCTCCTTGGCAGGAACAGGGTTTTCGTACTGCTCCCATCTCTTCAGAGAGAAATTAACAACAGCATTCTTGTGCTCATGGTATAGGAGACCGTAGACGGCAAATAGAAGCTGCGATGGGTCAACGATCTTCTCTAGGAGATTCTGAGGGAAGTTAATGTGAAGGGCGATACGGTCACCAGCTATCACCTGAACCTTGTTCTTGGCCTCCTTTAGTAATCTGTTGCTAGTATTCTTGTAATTACCAATCCTCAGAATACGTTGCCACTCTTCTGGGCACATAGGGTCCTTCTCATTGACATTCCATACACAGTTGTACAGGTTCTTTAGACCTCTGTATCTCTTCATGCGTTCGATACCAGACTCTGATGGGTGTAATTCAACCTCATCTGGAAATTCACGATCCTCCTTCTCAAGAGCTCTATATTCATTCAATTGGCGCTCCTCTTCCTCCGGCGATAGATCGACAAAGACCTCGTCGTCCTGAGCATCCTCAAGATCATCGTCGTCATCATCCATCTGCATATCAGTTTCAGGTAGAGCATCCTCATCATCTAGCACCATATCGTCCTCTTCCTCATATTCATCCTCCTCACCGGTTGTAGTAGAATCAACAACATCGTCAAGGTACCATTTGGCCTGGTAATCAGAAGTTCCCTTTGGTGTCCTGGTTGGTTTGAAGGTTTCCTTCTCACCTGGTAAGAAACCGTGATCGTCGAAACGAGCAGTCTTCAAGTCGTTGTACTCGAAATCGTCATCGTCGTCAGAGTACTCCTCTTTTATGTTGTGTGGAGCAAAATCGTCTAGAGTATCCCTGTCCTCAGTGGATGCAAATTTAGTCTCGAGGTCGAGATTTTCTAGAGGGTCGTTGCTCTTTGGCTTTCTACTACGCGAGGATGCACTAATCTTCTCGATACCAGAGAGCTGGAAGTCACCTAGATCTGGAATATGGACAAGTCTGTTGGCGTCAAAACCAATACCACGGGCAGTACCAGAGACAATTAGCTGACCCATGCCGTCAGCACCTGGCTGGTAATCTACTTTATCGGCAATTATGTAACCCCTCTGGTCTCTCCAGGTGACAGGACGTGGCATTTTCTGGCAAAGCTGTCTCAGAGCATTTAATGAGTCAGATGCCTTCTCTAGATTGTAGATCTTCTCCTCATTGGGGAAGAAATGTCTAAAGTAACTTTCTAGAGATTGCTTAACATCTAGTTGGAATTTTTCCTTTGGATGGACCTCCGAAAGGTTGGTGACAACACCCATTACGGAAGAGATACCTTGTAACTCCAGAGCACGGACAACTTGCTCACCGAACTCTTCGTCAACCTCAGCAGTTGCACTCAGACCGAATATAACAAAGTCTGCTACCTTAGCACAATCTAAAATATGAAGAAAATTGCTCATGTCTGGAACAATGACTTTCAGCTTACTCTTAAACTTCTTGATATCGTAGTTTCTGATAGATGGAATGTTTCCACTCTCACCAAACACTGGCAGTTCATTAACGTCCAAATCACTTGTGGATAGAACACCCTGGACAATCTTTGACGCATCGACATCAGGAGTAAGAGGGATCACAGTAATGATTTTCTCAGCACCGTTCGCACCCTCGAATAGCTTTCTATTCTCGACGGACTCCAGAATCTTGACACCTCTAATCTGCTTTGCCTTGTTCTTACGCTGAAGCTTGGACACTGTCTTTATGGACTTACCGTTAATGGGATCTCTTTCGACCTTACCCTTGAATAATCTCTTCAAAGCACCCTTGGAAGCATGCTTTGATTTAAAGGATTTGTGGTTCTTACCGAACGCCGATCTATGGGAGTGGCCAGCCATTTTCTATACTAACCGTTAAACCAGTAGATATCTCTGTTATATTTCCGAGACCTTATAACTAATGCTGAACTGCAAAATATTCCAAAATAAATAAATTCAACTTGCAATGGTCCCAAATAGACAGCTCAATGGAAGAACCGCACTATACTTCATAGTGATGAGCATCGCCCGTTGAAAATTTTTCCGACTGCAGTAGGACAAATTAGGGTTGACAGACAAAAGTTAGGGCTGTGATATTTGTGACGGACAACATCCTAACACCGCAACATCCGGAACCCGGCAACTTTTAAATTCATTTTTTTTTTGTTTTTCGGAGTGAAAAATATCTGGGATATTTTATTTGAAAAATTGGGTGCCAACTAGGCGCAGCTGAAATTTCAATGCTAGGCTGGTGGTCCCGTGGATTGGGAGGAGGTTGTTCCACTAGCAGACCTCACTACGGGCTGTGGCAGTGTTCACGTTAGGCAGAGGTTGGGTCTAACTAGGCTGGGACTGGGGCCACAGACCTCTGACATCTCCTGGCTTGGTAGAGGGAGCTTCGCACTAATGCCCTGACTATCGATGTTGGTTGCACAGTAATAGTGTATCATCATATACAAAAAGTGCAGTGGCAACCGTACTATACAAGTTTTAATTTACAAAACCTCAAAGAAACGTACATCAAACTTAACATCTATGTATGTATAAACTATGCCTAATACACCGAGCAGTTATGAATGAATGTGGACAATGGTTTAGAGATACAGTCGAAGCGATGGAATGATAATAGATATTTTACGATTTAGAATATTAAGATGGCTTCTACAACCGGCCAATTATCAGCAAGAATAGCCAGTTTAGAAGGATAAGAACAGCTAGTACCCCGTTTTGAGTGATTGGGCTTGTCAAAAAGAAAGGGAATGACTTATAAAGTAAGCTGGACAAGTTCATGGCGACACATTTTTCGAGACACCACAGAAGTTATACCTAACGCTCCCTAAAGTTTATTAAAACATCGTTACTAACAAATTTTGCAATCTTTACTTATCCTGATACGTCTTCCCGGGAGACAGTCCCTAGATTTAGTAATTGCATATTCCATTTAGATAAAATGGCTCACGAAAACGTTTGGTTCTCCCACCCAAGAAGATTCGGTAAGGGTTCTCGCCAGTGCCGTGTCTGCTCTTCCCACACTGGTCTAATCAGAAAGTACGGTCTAAACATCTGCCGTCAATGTTTCAGAGAGAGAGCTCAGGACATTGGTTTCAACAAGTACCGTTAAAATATAGGAACAACACCTGAGACTTTGCAAATATTGCAGCTCACTACATTATGTTTTTCTATACTATAACAACTTCTCTCACTGCAAGTATTCATAAATAATCATTTTATATTTTAACATCGTTACGATGCACACCTTATTTCGAAGAGTTACACTTAATATTGAATTAAAATAATATTTAAAGTTTAACATAACGTTATCATCCGAAGTCCAGCACAATCAAAGTGCCGTACACCTAGGAACGTTGTCATCTATATTCAATTCAGATCATCCATATCCAGGAAGAAAAGTATTGGCGGCAATGTTCCTTGACCCTATGTCAAATTGGGTTTATTCATTACCCGCAGATAAATTTTTTCCAGAGGCGGCCGAAAAAATAATTATTTTTCTTACGGACAGTATATAAAGCCATAGAATACTCCTCTTTGAAGGGATGAGTTTGGGGCTTTACTTTTTATCTCGATTCGATTTTTTTTTATTTACTCCTTTTTTAAAGAGGGTGAATCAATAATGTACCGGAAGCATGCCACAGTTGGCTTATCTGTCTCCTAACAGTAGCTAATTGCCAGTGTTTCAACAAGATTGAAATACCAGTTTCCCAGATCAAGAATTATTATTATTGGACAGGATAGGAAGTCCGTTGTCTGTGCTTTCCCTCAAACAGGGAATAGATGGACTTGGGATGTCGTCTGAAAGTCTACATTTTTTTTTATTACTCTACCTCTTTTTTGTATATAATCGAACCTGTACAATCTTGCATTGGATCTAGGAACATTTTTATGTGAAAATGATTTCTATATATTCATCAATTAAGGCACAGACCTTAACAATTACTTAGTTGGAGTATATATCTCAAACTTCTTTGTGGGCTGGCGAACAGGAGCTAAGAAAGAGGCAGATTTGAATCTACCAACATCATCGATAAGGATGCCAGTTGGATAAATATCATTATCCAGTTCCTTTTCATCTGTCTTTTGGTTATCAACCTGGGATTTAAGGTGAAGAACAAGTCTTGTTGCATCAGGGCCAGTAATATAGCGCTCGTAGAACGCTATCATCTCCTCCTTGGTTAAGTTCTGGACGAGGGCGGCCTTCTTTTGGCGGTGGAGGAAATTGTAATCACCTAGGTAGATTGAAGCGGTGTAACGAGAACTCTCCTCATTCATGTTCTTGTACTTCTGAAGCAAACTCTTACACAACGCATCCTTATGTCTAGCAAAATCCTTCTCTGACATGTTGTTAAGAGTAATACCAAACTTCTTGTAAAAGTTATCTATTCTCCACTCCAGGTAAGGTGTCGTATGCTCCGACTGGACGAGGATACGGATATTAGCAGTACCGTGGTTGTTCAAACTGGAACTGAAGACAACGTATCCGAGTTGTTCCTTTGTACGCAAAGTGTCGAAACATGGCTCGTGTATCATTTGTGCAAATAACCCACTCATAGCAGAGAGTTCCTCACTGTAAACGTCTAATTGAGTGACATGCTGGATACAGGAGTTGACGTTCTCCTTGTCGTTCAGTAATGTTTCGTATCTGAACGTTTTGCTACTTGGAATAACATATGATCTCATCCTGATGTTGTCGATTTGTGAATTATGGATGTCACTAGACTTCAGGATATTTACCAAAGAGCTAATTTCCATAGCTTCTTCATACTTCAGGTTACCATGCACCAGAACCTCGGAGTACATCTCCTCATATATGGATGGGACAAAATCTTGAAGCTGCTTGAAACTGATCTCTTGAACAACAGCAAGTTTTTCCTTTGTAGACCAGGCCACCTCACTTGTCAATGAGTTATAGATGGTGTACATTTGACCGTATGGAACCTCATACATCAGATTGTTTAAGTGTTGGACAGTCTTATCTTTAAACACATTGAATCGATCCTCATCGAGTTTGAAACCCTTGATGCCGTTTAGGAATCTCTCGAGCAAGATAGTTAATTTATCATTAAACCCATAGATTGTAATATCCAAACCTTGACTAATCTTCACAAATGATACACGGAGGTTAGCACATGCTGCATCGTATTGCAAATCCTTTAGTGAGTCATTTACTAGCTGGACATACAATGTCGATAACATACTGTTCAAAATACTAGAGTGGGTATGTGGAAGTTTCAATGAGATGTAAATATATCCCCTTGGCTGCCAGAATCTATCATCCTTTTTGTACCATAGTTTCCCGTATTCACTCTGTTGCAGTAATAGCGGTTCATCTAATGGGGTCACATCCTCAATCTTATCGACGTTAAAGTTGTTTGCAACAAATTCATTTGGGTGTGGCAGGTGAAGTTCTGTATTTAATCCAGGGTTGGCAATCAATTCCAACATCTCCTTTGGATAGTCAATGACACTATAATCAGTACCGTACCATTTTTCATTCTTGTCCGTCTCAAGTTCTCTAGAAATCAGGACAATTCTGGAATTCTCCACGGTAAGGGATTTAGTGAACTCTACAATCTTTTCCGGTTCGTTTAGGGTGAAGAGGTCAGTGCTTAGAATGTGACCAACTGGAATATACTCCTTGGAAAGCTTTTTAGCAAGCCCAGACACGGTAGAGGATGGATTCCCCTTTTGCTTGAACTTAAAATTGGCTCTCGAGATATTTGCCAATTCTGTGAATATCCAGTTCTGAGGTAACGAGTTCTTTAATAGCTCAATATATTGGAAAATGTGGTGAGTTACTTCAATGTAGTTCTTCAGACCTTTTTCTGTCAAGTCAATATCAATCGAAAAGTAGGAGTTGTCCTTGGAAACTGTGTGCCCACCAGCAGATAGTTCATTGGCCCAACCTAGTTTCTTTAGGTATGCTAGGAGAGACCCCGAACCCTCGTGTCCAATCAAATGGCTGAGGAAATGTGGTGGCTTAGATTCCCAGTGTTCATCCATATCTGGTACATTAAACGAAATCTCCAGCTTTCTGAGATCCTTTACTGGCTTGATTCTGACAACCTTTTTCAGATGTTCCTCAGTCAAGATGGTGTCTGGATACTCTGGGACGGCTCTGTCTATTGTTGGAACATCCTTGAAAAGGTCAAGTGCCCAATTGGACAAGGTATCAAGGTCTTCTCTACCGAGTATACATAGCTTCATCAAATTAGCCGAGTAGGACTTGTCATAGAACGCTAATAGTTCCTGTCTGATGTCCTTACCGTTCTCCTTTGGAATAGTCCCGAGGGTGCTGACGTTACCAGTTGAGAATTTATGGTATGGGTGCTTGTGGTTTGATAAAAACTTGTCGAGCTGGTATATTCTCCAGACATCATTTTGCAGGTTCTTCTTATTTTCACTATCGACTGCGTTAATTTCCTTGTCTGTAGAGTCCTTGTTGAATAGGGGTCCAGTGAAAAAACCTGAAAATCTGTCTAAGGCATTGTATAGATGCTCGTAGTTGATCTCGAAGTAGTAGTTGGTATTCTGGGAACTGGTATAAGCGTTGGAGGAACCACCATGCTTACTCAGGTAGCTAGAGTACTCGTTTTCATCTGGAAATTTCTTGGAGCCCATGAATAGGAGGTGCTCGCAAAAGTGAGCAAGACCAGGGACATCCTCTGGGTCCTCAAAGGCACCAATATTAACATCTAGTGCAGCCGCCGCCTTGTCGGCAGTAGGGTCGTGGATCAGCAGTGCCTTCAACTTGTTGGGCAGCTCGATGAATCTGTATTGCCTGTCATCGAGGTCAGGTTTCTGGAATTTCTCATCCAAGAGACGATAGGAAGACATGGTGCGGAGAGATAACCGAAGAAGTGGTGTAAACTTGAAAGTTGAAACTCTAGTAGCGCAGATCTTTCCAATATAAGGCAACTGAGTCTTGATGGAAGCGAGGGCTATAGACATACAAATGAACAAACGGTTCCTAGGCACCTAAAAGACAAAAAAAAGTAAAAATATCAGCAACAACCACAACTAAAAACAGTGTGAGTCAAAAACCAAAAGGGGGTTCAAATTGCAAACTAGCTTGAAATTTCCTTCAATGATTCAATGGTACTGTTACTTGTCAGGTGTACTACTGTAAAATTACCGAACTGGGTGGTACGTAAATTTTAACAACACGGGATGGTAAGTTATAAGTATTGTCCTCCCTTGCCGATTGAACAATACTTGCAAATATAAGATATATAACTCCTAATTGAGCACAACCAAACATCCCTTTCACAACGAATGTGTCAAGAGATACTACTACTTGCCCTTACCCGATCCAATGCGCCATTGTCGATGTTTCTCACTTTTGCCACTCGTCAGATGTTCACATCGTTCACAGTGATGTTCGGACAAACTTTGAAGGGGGAAAGGTCAGCCATCGAGAACGTGTAGAATGGGCTTAAAAGAGGGGCCTTGGCTGTGATGGAGGTAGACACTGACTGTACACAGCTTCATAATTGCGACTCCCCTCATACCCTCAAACTAGAATGGCACGTATTAGAGGATTTGGCGCCACGACGGCGGCCGTTGTTGCTGTAGCCAGTGTCTACATGGGCGTGAACTTCTTCCAGCCAATTGTGGTCGAACAGCTGCGCAAGGACGGGCATCTACGTACAGATATCGATGTACCGAAATTCGACGCCGATGGTAACATTGTAGTCGAGGATAAGGACCGCATGCAGGGGGTGCCACCATTCGGGATGACCGATGCCCAGGCCGCTGCCCAGGCCGCAGCCCTAGCGTCCTCTCAGGCCGACCCCAATGCAGCGACACCACAAGCAACCCCATCCACAAATGAATAAACTCCCATCCACCGTAACATTGCACATACGTATATATACATACCAGCCACATACCTGTAAATACAAATCAGCACGTGACCGTTTCTATTTATAGTGATAAATCCTTACACCACACACAAAATACCCGCAGGGGGATCCGCTGTGTATTTTTTTTTCACCCGCTTTGTTGTGCTTGTATTTATTATTTATATTAAAGGCAGCAGGAACAACGTGATGGAAACGGGCGTCAAGGGAAGGATCAGTTTTGTTTCAAGACACAATAAAAAAAGGTCCATTCGTTGTTCTCTTAGCAAATCGTCTAGATAATTACTAATCCCTACACACACTAAACATTACCACTCGCTATGCGTACTTCTACTGTCGTTTCTTCCGTTCTATCCCTAGCCCTACTTTCCAAGGAGGTTCTAGCCACCCCACCAGCCTGTCTATTGGCCTGTGTCGCTAAGGTCACATCTGCCTCTTCCCAGTGTAACACTCTGAGCAACGTCAACTGCATTTGCTCTAACGAGAACTCTGCTGTCAAGAGCTGTCTGGATGAGATCTGTCCAAACGGTAACGCCGACGCTGCATACTCCGCCTTCAAGAGCTCTTGTTCTTCCGAGAACATTTCTCTAGGTGACTCTTCTTCGTCTGCCTCCGCTTCCTCTTCCACCTCCTCTGCTGCTTCTTCCTCTTCCGCTCCAGCCCCTTCTTCTGCTGCCGCTTCTTCTTCCGCTCCAGCCTCTTCTTCCGCTGCTGCCTCTTCTGCTGCTCCAGCTTCTTCCTCCGCTGCCCCAGCCACTACTTCCTCCACCGAGGCTCCAACTACCTCCTCTACCATCACCTCTGTTGCCAAGGAGACCTCTGCCTCTCACTCCGCCACCTCCTCCAAGTCTTCTACTCACTCTGTTGCTACCATCTCTCAGGGTTCTGGTAACCTTCTACAGCTAGGTGGTTCTATCGCCGCTGCCGCCGCTGCCGCTGCTCTACTTATCTAAGTGGAGTAACTGATAGTTCTTTACAATCTTATTTCTCGTTACAAACAATGGAGAGGGCAATAGCATCCAGCTTCCCTTAGGATTTGTTTTGTTTTGTTTACATCTTTATCTTTAATAGTCAATTCTTTCAGTTCGTTTGATTGTTCGGTTGGTGTTTTTGTCCCTTTGTCCTCTCTCTATTAATTCAAGTTGGGTGTTGTTTTGGTAACATCCACCCACATGAATGACCACATTTAATTGCTCGACAATTCGATTTCCACCGTGAGTTTGAGCGATGGTTAATACGTTAATACAATATATATCTATACATAAATATACAAATTATACTTTTTCTACATGCTTGGTTTAAGCTCGGTGCTAATACTTTTACTCATTGTTGCTCAATTAGAGTCTACGTTAATATATCATTACATTCATTCCAATTTCTTGATGTCCCCATTAACAGTGATACGGTCAGCAATGTCACCGTAGTTAGGGGGTTCTACATATCGTGGGAGGAAGTCCTGGTCAGCAGCGTTCCGTGAAGTTGGATTACGTCTGCGCTTTATCTGAGCGTATACCTGTACATCGTCAATGATCACTTCAGTCTGGCGAGATACACCGGCAATGTCCCAGTAAACCAACAGTTGCAAGTCAAATATACGAGATATAGCACAACTTTTGAAACTGTATAACATGTTACCACGGTGTCTGTAGTTCTCCTCATTAAAGAGCAGACGGCGCAAACTTGGATGGTCCTTAAGTTTCAACTGGCACTCAACCTTGTAGTTTCCTTCACTATCAGGATTCTGGTGTGATGGGTATGGTTTCAGCTCTTTGAGGTCAAGGAGTGTGCTAGCGCTTTCACCTACATCTAATCCGATAAGTCTCAACGATGATAAATTCTCATTGGCAATACCTTCAGAAAGAAACGTAGTTGTTTCGAGAAGATTCAGTTGAACTTTAGTTGGGGTAACGGATAGGTTTTGAATCGTGTCTATATTTTTCGTCTGGAAGACGAGGTATACACGATCAAGTTTGTTAGAACCCTTGCGGAAAATAGGGTCTCGACGATACATATCTTCTAAGCCGTTATTCTTTGTTCGAACTTCCAACCACATGGTGCTATCATTATTGTTTCCAGGTAGCCCGATTTTAAAGGTGGACTGATGCACCGTGATAAACGTAGTGGGGATCGGAGTACCGCTACCACCACTTTCTACTGCTTCATTCGTATACGCTGGACTCATTGCTGCCTTGGGGCTTTGAATTGGGGACATAAACATACTGGAGTTTGTAGTAGGTGTACGATCGCCCCCATTGTTATTTGAATCTGCAGATCCACTTATTTCAATTTCGGTTCTGATATTCCTATCCCTTAGTTGCTGACCAAGACTGGGGGTCCTAAGACCTGGAGCTGTTGTATTATTGTACACAATATCGTTGCCAAATATGCTCTCATGCTTCTCATACTTTAGATCTCTTAGGTTGGGAATGTACTCGATAAGCTCTTGCTCACGCATTTCCTTGTCAAATGGTTTAAACCAGCTCTTGGCCTTACCCAACTGGATTATTACCTGAACAATGTATAAAATCTTGCCGAACGAATAGAAATACAGATCCAGGTTGTCAATTTTGTTCATTTCAGTCGTCATATTGTTAAAGCTGGGAGGGAGCTTGGTATTTTGTCTTTTGGTAAAAGATACATAATCCTTTCCGTGATATTTAACACAGTTAGGTCTCGTACCTCCAAGCTTTTCAAATTGGAAGTTATAACTATATTCCCCTGGGTTCAGTTTGAATGGCTTGGAAGATCCATCCAGTGCATCCCATACATTATCAGGAGGGAACACTCGATTCTCAATACTGAGTAGATTATGATACGTTCTGCAATCAGGGCCCTGGATAAGTATACCGTTCTGCATTACAGCATAATCGGAATCCACCTTGGTGATAGTTTCTGAAAAAGCCTTAAGATTTACACATATTTTCTTCACCGATATCGACTTATTAAATGTAATCTTCACAGAACCAGATATTTCATCGTCCCCAGAATAGAATTCTCCATTTAACGGAGGTGTGAGAGTTAGTTCGATTTTCTTAGATGCACCCATCTATTCGCCTCACTGTAATGGTTGCTTTATTTATATATTTCAAAGTAGTAACTGCTGCTTGTATTCAGGTTTTATACAGTTCTCGAAAATTGTACGAGACCCAAAGTTTCAAAAAATTAAGTCTCTCAAAATGTTGTAAGTTTATTTTCTAATCAGTCATAATTGCTTGCCTCTTAAGTCCCCCCCCCCAGATTGTTCTCAGATATTCGAATAATTATTCGGGATGGCCTGTGTGACGAAAAGCAACCTGCTCCATCGCCGCAGCTGAGCCTCTCTGTCAGAAATTCCGCCGTTACCACCGCCACAGTAGAATGCGCTGAGGCTACCCCGAGTAAAAGAGGGGTATAGATGACCTAGAATAAACGTAGGACAGGAACTTAATATGTATTAAGTGATGATAGTCCATTACAATATACTTTCATTTAGGTTTTTGGCTCCTAAAACTCTATTATCTCCAGGGTGTAAATCATATTCATAATGCTGAAAGTTCGCAGTTTCTCCACCACAGCAAAACAACAAGTTTTCTTCCAAAAGTTTTTCCAACCTGTTATAGATGCATCCAAGCCACAACCACATGTCGTCACCCAGTTAGTAAAACCGGTGGGCCTGTCAGTGTCGCCTTCCGCTTCCACAAAGTATTCAAGAGGTAACACCTTCAAGGACCTGTTTGATCAGGAGAAGACAAAGAAACGTACCGAGGAACTTACCGTGGAGATGAGTAAATCAGGAATGTATGATATGTTTACCTTTAACAAAACAAAGGGTAAGCTGTTCATTGCCCCCAAATCATACTGGCGCAAAGACAAGGCACTATACTTTCCCCACATAACAGGCAAACCCTTGGCGAAATCTGAATCGGTTGGCCCTGTAGAGGATTGCCTTCGTGGGAAACTAAGTATCGTGAGAATATTTGGAAGCAAAACAGGAAATGAACTCAGTGATCAATTTCTTGAGACCCTAGGTGAAGGAAGTAAAGATATATTAAAGGATGTTCAAATCGTAAATGTCAATTGGATGGAAAACTATGCAAAGACCCTTATTATCAAAATGTCCATGTGGAGTATGCGCTCGAAAGTACCAGCAGATCTCCAAAAGACTTTCTTCGTATGCGATCGCGAACAACTTCCATTCACGGTTAGAGAGAAGCTCATGATAAACAACCTGTACACTGGATATACACTAATTGTAGACCCGGAATTGAAGATTCGTTGGATGGCAAGCGGTGGATCATCAGAGGAAGAACAGAAAACTTTCCAGAAGGTGATACAGGGCCTAAAGGATGAAATTAATAATGTCGAAATTCCATCAGGCACCAAAGCAACATAATTTTACCACAATTTAAATATTCGTAGTCCTGTATATATAAGAGTTGTTCCTTCAAATAAATTACAAAAAAATGGTAATTATTGGAGGGGAATTACTCACTTATTAAAAAAAAATAATTCCACATATACATCAACGTTTTTTTTTGCCACCCTGAAAGATTGGCGGCTAAATTCTTCAAATGGAGAAGTTCAAATATATCAAAAATTATTCATCACTGTTTGAACTTACCAAAGGTTTAATAGAGTAACTAACATACCAAGATAAAGTATGTCTGAATCGATATTCAATCAAGGCTTCGTGTACTGTTTTGTGTGCCATAGGAAGTACTCTGCTGAAGATCCATTGAAATTAACTTCATGCGCACATATTCTGTGTTCAACGCATATCGATGGCTCCAAAGAATGCCCTATATGTCAAACAGAAGATATCTCTCTTATAGAACTTACAGAAAGAAGGAAACTACCCAACGATGTACTCTCATACTTTTTGCCCATGCCTGAGCTTGCAGAAACACTCTACAATGCCTCATTGTTTCAACAAAAGGCGCTCAGCGCCCAGATACAATATTATCAAGACCACGTAACAAAATTACGGGAGAAGGTTGCTAGACAACAACAGTTGTTATATAAGGCTAAGAAGGAATTAGACAGTGTCTCAAAGTTAAAGAAACAAATTGGAATTCTAGAGAAACAATTGCAGGAAAGATCTGCATCCTCCAGAACTTCTTCGAGATTTTTTGATGAGAAGAGACGAACAAGTAACCAAATGAGCTCTACTGGTGGATACACCACACCAGCACCTCCAATGACAGTGGACTTGACAATGGATGAGGTGATACAAAATGAGGATACATTTCTCTCTAAACTCAAGAAAACGACTACTTCATTAAGGGGCGACACACTTAATAAACCCAGACAGTCACTGAGAACTACATCTGTAGAGCCAAATCTAACCAAATACAGTCGCCACAACAGTGGAAGAACAATAGAGACGGCCAAACAAAATCGTGATAATTGGAATCACAGTCCAAATACCCATCAAGCAAGGAGCAATGAAAAGCTAAGACAAATAGCTGCAGAATCCACACAACTCAACATGAAACGATTCGTATATTCACCACAATCGATTAACAAAAACACCACAGAATCCTTACCTTCAAACACTAGTTCTTCACCAATGTACTCACCGTTAGCACTCGCATCGCAAAATATAGTGAACAAACCAACACTTGAAACAAGCAGTCGCTCTCAAAATAGGTTCCCAAAGTCCCTAAGTAAACTCCGGATCACTAAAAGGAACAACACTGTCAGCAATGACTCTGTAATAACACCACGCTCACTCTCTAATAACAAGCAAGGAATAGTCGCCTACATGCGTAGCAGCGGCAGCACCACTGGTACTAACAGCACTCCTAAGAATGATGTTTCTGCCAACCAAAAGTTTACAGGTACAATACACCACCATCCCCATTAATACGCTCGAATAAATGAGAAGCACATAAACCAACATGATGATTATCAAATTTTCTTTATATTTATATAACAATTAAAGAAATTACGGAAAAAAAGGGCGTATTATACCGATTATAGAGATGAGGAATAAATAATAATTCTTCTGCGCAGCAGCCATAGCAACTAGCACAGTTATTCCATGTGGTAGATGGAAGGTAAAGGGAAGATTCAAAGAGGGAGATATCCCGTGAACAAAGCACAATGAAAAAGGGACAACAAATAGGGTGGGTAAATAATAGGGAAGAAAATAAAATGAAGAAAAAAGGATTGAGTCAGCAATTATTACAAACTTAAAATCGTTGTAATAACGTTACATCGCTGTGGCAAGATCCTGTCTATACCAGAGCGCTTGTCTCATAAGGTGACATGTCCAATTTCTAAAAAAAATAGGGAGTACCGCACGTCTATATGTTACCAGACTTCTTCAGCTGGACAAAGGATGCAATGAATGGAACGGCTAGACCGACACCCATGAAACCAAAGAAGACAACACCGAATGGAATCTTTCTGTTGTGCACCTTGAATGGCAGGTTGCTGTAAACACCCTCCTTGAAGTGGACGGCCTGTTTGCTGGTGGCGGCAAAACCCTGTCTACCAGTGACAGAGAAAGCTCTTCTGGTGGATAGCTGCACTAGTGATTGTCTGAACATTATTTTATGTGTGATTGTGTGATTGTCGTTGTATGTGGTTTACTTAGGATAGTGCTATTGCTGTTCACTAGCCCCTGCCTAAACAAGCGGGCCCTCCTTATATATGTCTGCCCGTCCGCGTGGCCGCCGCAAAACACCGGGGCAGGAGAAGCGCGCGCAGATACAGAGAGAGAAACATCCCTTGCGGGCGTTAATGCCGAGGCGCTGAAAAGCAGCAGGAGCTCGACGTTCATTGGCCGGACCGTTGCAGTAAGCCGTCGGCGATGACGACGAGTCGCTTGTTGATGTTGCGCTGCTGGAGGCGGCGTTGCAGGAACTTCAGGAGCGCCAGCTCACCCGGGGTGATGCCCCCGAGGCACACCACGAGAACTGTGTCGCGGTCGCCGGATGAGGAGGTGCTTGCGGTGTTGTGTGTGGCAGCCCGGACTCGCTTCAAACGGTCTGTCGGTTCAGGAACCCACCGAGACCCTGCGATGACGTCTGCTTGGCCGTACATTTGCTGAGCCAGTTCCTGGAGTTGTGCACAGCTTGGTTCGCGTGACATAATGAACGGCTGTTGCGATGAGTAGTTCTTTGCAAGAACCGTCCGATCGTAGAGAGCCTGAATTAGCCGGACACTCAAGGGTGCTACACCACAATAAGCAAATGTGGGTTCGCGTGGGTTCAGCATATCGCTTTGCTGCTGGGCCTGGTCTGCCTCATCGCTTGGCATCGTATTGAACCATTTAGCAATGTGACGGTACTCCTTATTGAATGTAGTCGGCCCCGTATTTGTGACACCATTCAATATATGCGATTGCATCAATGACTTGCTGGTGAAGACACCACTCCGAGTTAGCGTTTCTAAGCCGAAACATACTTCTATACCGAATGTATCTATAAGTTCTTTCTTGAGAATATCGAAATCGTTATCCTTTAAACCATTTTTGCACAACGACAACAAACATATCAACCGTACAATGGCCTCGTACCCAAGGTCACCTTCGTAAAGTAATGATAGTATACGCTCAACTGCTACTGTGGATCCAAGGTTGTCGAGCAGTATGTCTTGTTCCAGTTCTAGAATTGCATTGAATGTGGAATTATCACTGGCCTCTACAGTCTCCAGAATATCAGATGAAAGAGTAGTATGCACCTTCAGAACCTTTTGTTCCTGTTGGAGTGAACCGAGGGAGTCTACGAATGTCTTTATCTGACCAACAGTTTCAGCATCGTGTCTAGCATCGTATTTTATCTGCAGTTCCTTCGCCATTTTATTAAGGGTGGGGCCCATTGCACCAAAGTTAAGGAATTTCAGTTGGTTCCATATGTCATCATCACTAGCGAAACTATCAACAATAGTGTCCTTATCCTTTAATCTTCCAGTCGAGTCGAAGTGGAAAAAGTCATTTAATACACCCAAATATGTCAGTTCGGTAAGTAGTGGCGTTATGGGGTCCATCTCACGTTCTATAACAATAAGGTCCGTCTCAATATCAATGTTACCTTTACTTCCGTGGAGGGATTCAAATATCACCTCATCATCTGGGGTTCTGTCATTTTCAACACGTTGCTTTAGTGTATCAGCAAAATCCTTAGAAAGATTTCCCAATGTGATACTATTTGTAACAGTTGTATTTGTTATCTTCAACAGTGACTGCACACAGTTTAGCATATTGTCAACAAGAATGTTCCGAGTTGCTTGTTTTAAGTATCCCTCTGATGGTCTGTACATTGATTCACCTTCGGAATTGTATAAGACATGTGCACATAAGAAGTCATCGTCGAACTGTGGTGATGGGACTATTGCCCAAGGTACAACAGTAACAGATTTACAAAAGGGGCGTAATTGCGATTCAATAGAGTGCGGTATTTGTTTCATGTTATTTGTAATTTCAAACTCCCATGTATAATGCAATATATTCACATCTTGTAGACTGCAGTCTTTGCACATTTGTGCAACCCCTGTGGGCAACGCCATGTCCACTCGTACATCTACAAGGATAACAATTTTTAAATCTGCTGTTGTACTCAGAAGAGAAGAAAGTTCGGTTGAGACATGTTCATCCAGAACTAGAATCTTCTTCACCGGTGTCTTACTAGATAGTTCTGTGAATGTGACCATACCGTTAACAAGTGGTAATAAATTGGGCTGTATAATTAACACCTGGTCACTGCCACCGATCTTGATTAGGGCATTGACGAACCTCTGACGGGTTATACCTTTAAATTTTCTGGTATTCCATTGGTAATTCATGCTGTTGCTTGATGGGGAGATCTACCAATGTAAGCTAATAACTTTCTTGTTAGTGACTTCTTCACTTATATGTTCTCGAGCCTCTCGAAATGACAGGCTGCATTTTCCTGAAGTTACTGCATTCTAAAAAATATATATAAAACAGTACGGAAATTTCGACATTTGGCATATTCAGAACAAACTATAAACGAAAAAGATGAAAGCGATGAAAAAAGCACACACAGATACCTGTAATTACATCTAGTATTTATTCATATATATGTCTATTACTGAGAAATTCCACTTCTCAATGCAAAAGATTGGTAATATTCCAACATTTCCGGCGTAATACCTCTTGATATACCTGCTAGGGCAGTTTCAAAATGCTCCGCTTCGACCTGATGAGCCTCCAAATTCTCCATAATGGCAGCTAAACCGGCCTCTTGACAAAGTAAAACTACCTCCGCACCAGAACAACCGTCGGTTTTGCTGGCCAACGAGTTCAAATCAACAGAGGTGCCTGCAACATTGAATTTCTTTGTGCAGTTTTTCAGAATCTGAAGCCTGGCATCATAGTCGGGTGGACCAACGTAAACATGCCTATCCAATCTTCCTGGTCTCAATAATGCCGGATCTATAGAATCTGGTCTGTTTGTAGCTGCTACTATAACTACACCATGCAATTCCTCAACACCATCAATTTCGTTAAGAAGGGATGTAAGAACATGGTTTGCAGCTGACGTAGATTCACCATCTCTATCAGGAGACAAGGCATCGATTTCATCAAAGAAGATGATACTTGGTGCAGCAGAACGAGCTTTACGGAAAATTTCTCTGATAGCACGTTCTGACTCACCAACGTATTTATTAAAGATTTCAGGACCTTTGACAGCAAGGAAATTAATTCCAGACTCGGTGGCGAGTGCTTTAGCGGTGAGAGTCTTGGAACAGCCCGGAGGTCCATATAACAGGACACCCTTTGGCGCAGATACACCAAGGTTAGCAAATGTTTCAGCAGCCTCTAGTGGTAATTGAATCATTTCCTTCATTTTTCTTTTTAGATCCTCCTGACCACCGATGTCCGACCAATATACTTTGGGCATTTCTAAGAAAATCTCACGCATAGCACTTGGTCTGACATCAATCATGGCGTTTTCCATGTCAGTTATACCGACTTGCAATAGATCGCGATCCATATTATCACCCTGTGCCAGGCCACGCTTAATGGTTCTCATCACAGACTCTCTGCAGAGTGCAGATATATCAGCACCAACATAACCGTGTGTCTTTGATGCGATTAACTTGATGTTATCTGGGGATAGAGTATGACGCTCAGGAGACATTCTAGCTATTTGTTTCTCTAAGATATCAAGTCTAGCTTCGACATCCGGAATTCCAATCTCGACTTCCTGATCAAATCTACCAGGTCTCCTCAAGGCTGGATCGACAGAGTTTGGTCTGTTTGTAGCTGCAATCACAACAAGTCTACCATTTGCACCCATACCGTCCATCAATGTTAGAAGGGTGGCTACGACTCTACTTTCAACCTCACCAGAATCATCATTAGCACGGTTGGGTGCTAATGAATCTATTTCATCAATAAAGATGATAGAAGGTTGATACTTAATAGCTTCATTGAATATATTTCTAAGAGCTGCCTCAGTTTCGCCAAGGTATTTTGAAACGATGGATGGCCCATTAATAGTCAAAACATGGGCATTGGCAGTATTCGCGACACAACGTAATAACATGGTTTTACCAGTACCTGGAGGACCATGTAGTAGAATACCACGCGGTGGTGTAACGCCAAAATCACTAAATAGTGTCGGTTGGTGAAGAGGAAGTTCGATAGTGTTTTTCAAGATATCAATCTCCTTAGACAGACCACCAACAAAACCGTATGTGAGAGGCTCTGGAAGGTTATATTTGGGAGAGACATGCTTCTCAGTTGTGTACTTCAATATCGTACTGCCCTTCTTGTAAATAACTGGAGGGGAAAGGAATACTGGGTCTGTAGAACTAGAATCAGCCAGCGACATATGTGCTATATCTGGCATTCCGTCACCTTCGACAGAGGTAACAACAATATCCAATTCAACTCCCTGGGAAATTGTAATTTTGTTAAATATCATTCCTGGGCAGACAATACCACTGTCATCTAATATTTTTTCAACAATGCCCTTCTCGACGCTGTCAGAAATATCAACACCTTGCAACGTTCCAATGGTGACGGAAGTAGCATATGGTGGCTGAGATGGGATTTTCTTTATATCTAATCTGTCTCCTAGAATAATATTTCCAACAGCTCTCAGTGTAGATGATAGCATACATACGTCGAGCGAGTGGGATTTCTCATCGCCTGCTTTGGCGATGGCTGCGATTCCATTGGAACCAATTTTAGACACGATACACATAGACCCAGAGCTGATTTCATTTGCCTTAAGGACAGCTGGATGAACAACCACTGTGCATGTCTTTTTATAATCATCATCAATAAATAGTGGACGAGCAATGTACTCAGTTGGAAGTTTAATCTTTGGAACTTTTCCACCATCGGTAGCAGAGCTTCCACTAGCTGATTTCTTCGCAGAACTTGATTTTGGGGCCATATTACTGATGTTTTAATCTGCAGAGTATGTTATCACCCTTGCTTGTCCTAAAATTCCAATTCACTAAAGCCTTCGATGGAGTTAGATGCCCATCTACTTTATCAGAAAATTTTCTTATTTAGCCGGTAGCTCATCGATGTTTTAATTTTTCGGAAACAGGCAAGTAAAAATATAAGTCGCCGTATTTAATATATTATATACATTACAGATACAAACTTGCAGCAAACACAATATCTCTTTTGATGAGCTCTTGAGCCTTACTCATTTTCATGTGAAGATTTGTGTTACCGATAATGATGGCAGCTGTCTTCACTTCACGACAGATTTCATCTAGCCATGTAATTACTCTGACAACTGTACCTTCAGCTTCGGGACTGATTTCCATAATCTCCTTAAAACTCATACCTCTTGCCCATTCATAAACTACATTTACCATGGCAAATCTCTTCTTCTCCAAAAAGTCCGCCTCTTCTTGAGTCAGCGTTACTTGGTTCTCTTCGTACACAATCTGCATGTTTTGGTAGATTTCCTGAATTCTCTTCTTACCTTTAACCAACCTAGGTGTCACGATTGGAGGTTCCTCCTCTCTTGTACGACCTTCATATACAAATACGGAGAGAAGGGCCACGATCTCTTCAGGCTCAAAGTCACCTAGGAAGTTGTCCAAGATTAATTCAGTCAGAACAAGTTCGTAACCAGAATTAATCTCACATGCCACTCTACCCTTTAAGAGGACATTCTGATCTTTGTCAATGAAACCTGTTGACTTTAGGACGTTCAATCTGTGTTCGTAGTTTGGAAGCAGATTCAGGTTTTCATCAGACATCAGGTGCTCTAATTGCTTAATGTTGGTCTCTACCTGATATTTCTTGTAGATAGGGATGAAGTGCAATGCTATCTTTGGGCAACGAGTGCTCTTTAGTTCCATTATTTCCTTTCTAATATTGGCCCTTTCCAGAATGTTCTGATGAACCTTCAAGCTTCCCTTGACACCATAGTTTGTCTCTTTGAATCTATCTGAAAGTCCAATCAGTAATTTGATTTCATAGTCCAATTTCTCCAAAGTGTCTGGGTCCTTCTTCATTATGTCTGTGAATGACAACTTCATGTTATACGCAGTAATCAATTCAATAGATGTAAAGGGAACCTTCTCCATATAGTATGGCATTGCCTCAAATTTACCGAAATTTGTTTTGGTATACTTTGTAAAATCAGGAAGGTAAGCCAAATTGTTAGTTTCTCCGTTTGCTAGTGTGTTGGGTTTGGTAAATACCAGGATTACAGCTACGCCTTGGTTGATACTGTTTCTAAATACGAAACCTAATCTTAGATTTCCGTCTTCATCTCTGAAAATAACAAGTCTACCAGCTCTCAGAATCTTGTGAACAGAGTCTGCTTTTGACATCTCCAGCATCATCTCTGTGGTCCTATCGCGGTATCTGATCGTAGCATCCAAGAATTTATCCAGGTCAGAAGAACAGATATCACAGTCATACTCATTTATACTGTGAAGTTGTCCCTCTAACTCCTTGATTTTCTTTTGATGCTCAGGTTGGGATGTTTGGTTTGTGTTCTCACTAAAGGAATATTTGATCATCTCTTCGACCTTTAGAGCCTCGATTCTCAATAAATTCAGAATCATGTTGTATGTGAGTCTGAATTGAGATTCCAGTTTTGTTGGAACACCAAGAGTGACTTCTTTGAACGACGTCATTGAGAATGGCGCGTAAGCCATAATGATAACCGTACCCGTCTTATCTAAACCTCTTCTTCCGGCTCTACCGGCCATCTGGGTGAACTCGCCTGGTGTCAAATCTCTCAGACCATTACCATCGTGCTTTTGAATTTCACTAAACACAACAGTTCTAGTTGGCAGGTTCAGACCCATTGCAAATGTTTCAGTTGCAAACAAAACCTTTATGAAACCCTTCGCAAAGAGAATCTCGATCAACTCCTTTACGATAGGCAGTAGACCACCGTGATGTACCGCAATACCTCTCTCAAGGAGGGATCTCATTTTCAAAATCTGGGGCAACTCTCTATCGTCCTTCTTTAACCTTGTGATAGACTTTTCAATAAACATGTGAATCTGGGATTTATCCTTGTTATTGGAAAAGTTGACAGACTCGAGCCAGTCAGCATATTCCTCACAACGTTTCTTACTGAAAACAAAAACAACCATAGGCAATAAGTCCTTGGAGCGTAAATAATCGACAAGTTGGGACCATGTCTTTTTGGATGGGCCAGCCCTTCTGAAGAATTGACGGTTATTCGAGCCAACGGCACCTGCACCACGGGAACCGTTCCCGCCTCTGCCACCGCCACCACCACCACGACCACCACGCATGCCACCCCTACCACCGCGGTTACCGCCACGGTTACCACCACGATTACCGCCTCTTCCACCCCTATCACCCCCCTTGGAATCTCCAGACTTTGCACCCTTAGCGTCCAGTTTATCGCCCTCAAGTAAGGCCTTGTGCTCTCTAAACCCTGCATCCTGGAATTCTCTTTGTGGGTTGATGATTGGAATAAGTTTACCCTTTGCCCAGATATTAATCTCCAATGGTACCGGTCTCTTTGCTGTGGAGATGACGTAGATGTTCTTCTGTTTAGTTCTTCCAATCCAATTCGCAAACTCATACGTGTTTGGAACAGTAGCTGACAGTAGAATAAACTTGACATGTTGAGGAAGCATGATGATGACTTCCTCCCAGACGACACCACGGTCTTGGTCATTGACATAGTGCACCTCATCAAACACCACAAATTCCACATCTCTGATCAGGTCCGCACCCCTGTACAACATAGATCTCAGAATCTCTGTAGTCATAATCAAACAGTTTGCCTCTGGGTTGATCTGGACATCACCGGTAATCAAACCAACATCGATATCCTCAAATGTCTCCTTGAAGTCTCTAAACTTCTGGTTGGACAGCGCTTTGATGGGCGAGGTATAGATGGTTTTTGTCATATTCCTCTTAGCCATTGCAATAGCGTACTCTGCCACGACTGTCTTACCTGCAGATGTATGCGCTGCCACAAATACCGAATCACCTTGCTCCAAGTGGTACACTGCCTCCTTTTGGAAAGTGTCCAGTTCGAACGGCCAGGTCCTGGCTGGGTTTGGAACCAGCTCATCAAAGTTCTCGATCTTATGGTTCAGGTCCACGACGTGGGCCCATTCCTTCTTCTTAAGCAAGTCCTTAGACCTGGTTACAGATCTGCCAAATGTGATGTCCATTGGCAATAGCTCATCTATATCTGCGTTCTCTACGTTGTGCGTTTCATCGCCGCCCTTGGATGTGGAGATGATGGCGTCCAGCTCCTTTTGAGCATCGGTGTCCTGATTCGCATTCTTCTTAGAAGATATCTCATTTGCCACATCGAGTTCGTTATCGATATCGTTCAATTTTTGAAAGCTGTCCATCTGACTTTCGTCCTGCTTCGCCGCGGAGATTCTTGGAGCTATACCGCTCTTCATCCCCGGTGGGACATCGAACAGGCCTTGCTCATCTTTATGAAGCAATTTGGTAGCGTGGGCTGTCGCTGAGGTACGTTCATCGGTGGCCGCAGTATTGGACTTCATCGCAATTCCACCTGGGGTGAATGGCAACTGGGCCGTTGTGCCCCTTATAGAGTTCTGGTGGTAGTCGATGCTTCTGTTCAGCGAGAGGGAGTTTGATGCATTGGCCTTTGCGATTTCCTTCAACGACACCTCCTCTCTGTGCGAGTGGATCCTTCCTGCAATTCCCTTCCTCTTGAATATGTAGGATGTCTTTGAGATGGGCTGTGGTACCTGCATGAAGTCGTAGTAGTTGTACTTCTCACCCTCGTGCCTCCCCAGCGCATTACTGTCAGCCGGGCTCTGGATCGAGTCGAGAATATCCCAGGAGAGGACATTGGAAGGTTTGAGGAAACGCTTCTTTAGTGTGTCCTCAATACTGGGCTCGGCGTGCTTGTAAGTAGACACCTTGTCCTCGAACAATTGCACGTCCTCGCCGCCAGTTACATCTTTGAGAGCTGCGTACAGCTCCCCAAGAGACGATTCAGACAATTCTAGCGTCATTGTGATGGGTAGTTGTGCTGGATAGTTGTCGATTACTGTATCAGACAATGGCAATTACGTCCTGGATATACATCAGGGTGGTAAAACTTCAGCACTTAACTACCCGAGGTAACACACTACTTGTTGCCTTGCCGCACCCAGGCGGATGAAAAAACAGCAAAGAAAAAACAGAAAAAAAATACAGTACAAAATTTTATAAACCTACAGGCTAAATCCACCATCTGTGCAGCACACAGGATACAAAAACAACAACAACAACAACGATATATACGTGTCAAGAGCTCTTAGCCCTATTGGTATATAGTGTTACATAGTTGTGCGCACGGAAGGGTAGCAGTATATTAGTAATTACAAGCCTGGCGCCAAACCGTTGATAAAACGGGAGATATTGTGGAATGCAGACGAGAGTGCTAATGCAACCCCTACATCTACTCTTCTTCACTCTCACTCTCCTCGTCGTCGTCTGATGATGAGGAAGTGGAGGCCATCGAGTGCGCCCTGTTCTGGGTGTGGGCGTAGGCCAAATTGGTAGGCGATGCGTTCTGGCTCAAAGGCGATGCGTGGTCCAAGTACGCCAGCTTGTTCTTGATCTTCTCGATCTGCTTGGACTGCTCTGCCTGACTCAAAGCCTTGCTCCTCTTCTTCCTTCCCGAGGCGAGAGCACCGCCCGGCGACAGCGATGAATGATCGCGTCCGAGTATGGCGCCGGCGGCACCGCCGCCGCTAGCCGTGCCGCTAGCCCCGTGGCCATTGGCGTAGCCGTGCACGTCCCCGTAATGCCTGAAGAAGGAGTTGTATATCGTCAGCAGCTTGTCGTTGTCCAGTGTGTCCAGGTCCAACTCGAGCTCGTCGTCGTCGTCGCTTCTGTTTGGCATCGCTATCTTGATCACCTTGTTCAAACTCTCTGTTGAGAGGTCGTTGATATGCTCCGAGATGACGCGCTTCATGTCGTAACTGACTACTGTTTCGAGTTTTGTCCGCTTGCGCGACCCTCCGGCACCGGACTTTGACGTTCTGCGACGCTTCGCGGCCGCACCGCCCTTCTTAGACCCGCGTCTGCGGCCATTGGCACCCGTTCCACGCGCCAGCCGCCTCTCCTTTCTGATCTTGTCCAGCTCCAGCCTCTTTAGAGTCTGCAGCTCGCTCTTCATGCGCGCCAGCTGCTCCTCCATCATCTGTATCGCCGGGTTCGTGATCAGCGACTCGTCGATATCCGCGTCGTCGTCGTCGTCGTACGCGCCGCCGTCGTCGTCGCCGTAGTAGTAGTCGCCGCTGCCGGCACCGCCAGCACCGCCGTCGTCCTCCTCGCTCTCGCTCTCGCTCTCCTCGTACACGGGTCTGTCCGCCCACCTGTTGTTAAACACCTCTTCCAGCCTGTGTCCCATCATGTTGACGATTGTGCCGTCCGGGTTAAACGCGTAGCAGTTGTTGAAGACCAGGCGCACGTCGCGCTCCACGTCCTCCGGCAACGCGTACTCCCAATTCCCGAGCTTGCGTGCCACGGTGCCGAGGTCCATGGGCTCCTTCACGTAGTCGAAGTACGTCGGGATGTTCATCGCGACGGGGTCGACGGGCTCCAGGAACGGGTAGTTGAACGAGGCGTACTTCTTCCCCATGAGCTCCTTGACGACGGTGGCGCAGAATTTGAGCGCCGCCTGCAGTTTCTTGGACTTGGGCCGCTTGTTCTCGTACGGGTATATGTCCTTGCTCTTTGGCGGGTGGATCTCCCTCTTGGGCCTGCCGCTGTGCGTCTGCTGCCTCCGGATGACGACTGTGTCGTCGCCGCCCGCCTTGCCCTTGGCCTTGCCCCTGGCCTTGCCCTTCCCTGGGGAGGAGCCGGCGCCGCCGGGGCCGCTGGAGAGCGCCAGCTCGGGCGCGTCACGTGCGGGCATGTTCAGCATGTGCTTCTCGAAGGCGGCCTGGATGTTCCTGGCCATTTGGGAAATGACGGCGGTGGGCCCGTTGAACTTTATCGAGTTGGAGACCATGAGGTCGAAGTCGGCCGTTATGTCGTCGGGGGAGGCGTAGGCGTCGACGGTGAGCTTCTTCTCGATGGTGCTCAGGTCCATCGGGCGCGGGATGTAGTTGTAGTACAGCGGGATGTTCAGCGCGACGATGTCGACGGGCTTGAGGAAGGGCCGGGCGTCTTTGAGACGCTTGACGGCCTTGATGGCCATGACGGCGTGGCGTTTCTGGTGGGGTGGCATGGGGTCGCTTGGGAGGTTCGCCATGTCTGGTTCAGAAGGGGGCGCGGGGGCGGGGACAAGAGTAGAGGGTGCAGGGACAGCCACTGGGGCGTCAGCCCCGGTGGCAGTCTCGGCGGCACCTTGAGTATTGCTCTCAGCACTTTGAGTGTTATTATCAGCACCCTGGGTATTGCTCTCAGCACCCTGAGTGTTATTATCAGCACCTTGAGTATTGCTCTCTGCACCCTGAGTGTTACCCTCCACGGCATTAGCCGCCGAGGCACCATCCTGTGCGGCGACCGCAACAGTGTTACCCTCAGCAGGAATATCCGCACCCTCAGCGGCAACTCCCTCTGTGGCAATAGCCGCCGAGGCATCACCGCCCTCACCGCCCTCACCGTTACCCTCCACGCTCTGCACGCCCTGCTGTGTCTCCACAACGGCCGGCTGTGTCTCCACGGGCTGTGCGCTCTCCACCGTGTTCCCAGCACTCTCGCTGTTTGTCTCGTTCTGTGACATGTCTATGCTCTGTTGTGCTGTGCTATGCGCTCTCTGCTCTGCTCTGCTCACTGCGCGCTGTGGCCTGTTGACAGAATAAAGGGACAAGGAGGGGAAAGGGAAAGGGCGGCCCGAAAAACAACCGCGAAAACACGCCGCGTGGGCGCCGCTGCTTAAATAGTTTCGCGGCCGTGCTGCGCGTTGCTGCGCTTTTTCCATCGGTGGACGTGTGCATGAGGGGCGTGTTGTGCGGGTGTGTCTGAGGGAGGGGCGGGGCAGGGGCGCGCTGTTTGTTTTTCGGTGGCGGCTTGTGCACCTCGTGTGTGGTGATATGTGGTGGTGTGTGGGTGTGGCGATGGGGGTGTGTGGGTGTGTGGGTTTTGTGCGTTGGGTGTGTGGGTTTCTCGCCCGGTGTGTGGGTTTTCTCGCCCCGGTGTGGGTGTGTGCATGGGCCCTGGATGTGCGCCGCTGTGGGCGTCGGTGTCGTCCGGCGTCGGCGCGTGCTTTCCCTATTGGGTAGATGCATCCTTATACACATCATGTGACTTTGTCTCCGTCGTGCAGTGGGCGGTCTCCCCTCTGTATAGTATAACTGTCCCTTTTGCTGATGGTCATTGATGCTGTTCTCGTGACCTGGGCGGCTACTTTGCTTTGCTTGCATTTATATATGATAGGGTGGCGCTGTTGCACCGTTGTACAGGGAAGGCTGGGACTGCCTCTGTATACTAGGACAATGCTGCGTGTGTGTATGTTGGATTTGTATATATATATGATAATCTTTTTTATAGTGTGTATGTTGGATTTGTATATAGGGTGTATGTATATGTATATATCGCCTGTGCTAGCAATAAGCTATACCTCGGCTTCGCCTCGCTATAGGCTATTGCAACCCCCCACTTAATACCCACTGCTCTTGTGCTTTGGCGTGTACGAGAACCCCTCCTCGACCTTTCCAAAGAACATCTCCGACACCTTCACCCAGTCCTGGCTGCTGGTGCTTCCCAACAGCGTCTCGGTATCATTACGGCCCCTCCAGTTCGGTGGGCGCTCGTTCAGCAGCACAGGGAACCGCTCGCAAATGCCCATGGGCACATACCTGTGGAAGAACGACATAAAGTCGCAGAAGAACCTGCGGCACTGCATGATTCCGTACGCGTCCGTGCCCCAGTGCTCCATCGCATACTGCGCGTAGTCTCTGCACAGCTCCAACCGCTCACTGCCGCTCTTGTCGAGGTACTGCTGCGCGTCGACCTCCTCGAAGATCCACGGCTTGATAAGGGCCCCGCGCGCTACCATCACACTGTCCATGTTGTCGTCGACATTCAGGCCCTGCGTGTCCAGCTGCCTGTACCACTCCTCAAAGTTGTTCACATCACCGTTGCCCACAAACTGCACACGCTGCGGCAACTCCCGCGACACCTTGCCGTCGAGCTCAGCCTCGGCCTGGCGCAGCGCTAGGGCCGTCTCGTGGACGTAGCCCCAGTCAGCAGCCAGCTTGTACCGCTGCTGGCGCGACCGGCCGTGCAGCGTCATCGCAGCAACGTCCGTCTCGCGCACCAGACGCTGCACCAGCGCCGCGGCGGTGTTGTGGCCATCACGGGTGCCCGCACGCAGCTTCACCGTCGTCGGGATCTCCCCGGACACAGCGTTCATGGCGTTGAGCACACGCACCATGCGCGCCGGCTGGTCCAGCAAGGCGGACCCGGCACCCTGCCTGTACAGCAAGTCGATCGGGCAGCCCGCGTTCAGGTTGATCTCGGCGATGCCGCCGCGGGGGATGTTGCCGGCGAGTGCCTCGGCGGCCTTGGCGGCCTGCCACGGCTTGGAGCACGCGATCTGCACGCCGAAGGAGCCTTGCTCGCTCACGTGCGCCTTGGGCAGCGCCCACTCGGAGTTGGTGCCCTGGATCAGGGGGACGGTGAGCGCCATCTCCGAGTACGTGACGTCGCAGCCGAGCTGCTTCATCAGACGGCGGAAGGGCAGGTTTCCAACGGTCGTGAGCGGCGACAAGATCTTCTTGCGGCGGAGGTCCAGGGGCTGCTTCTCCGCGGCGAAGTAGCGGGTGTCGTGGTACTCGAGGTACAGCGCCTTCTTGCGGTCGCGCTGAGCGGCCTCTTCCTTTTGTCTCTCGACAACTTGGGGCGACAGCTCTGGGGTAGCACCATCAGCAGCGTCACCACCCTGAGCACTGGCACCACCCTCAGCACCATCAACACTGGCATTCAACGGTGTCTCCACATCCACGGGTTCCCCCGCCTGCAGCACGTCGATGATTTCCAGCACTTGCGCGCTCTTGCTGAATGGGAAGCGTCTCTTCACCAGGTCGACCTTGGCCTGGGATGTGATGTGGTTGATCTCCTTGTCGACCGTGTACAGCGGCACGCCCTCAGTGGCGCGGGCCTCGCCGCTGAGCACAGTGTTCGTCTCCTTGTCGCAGTGCGAGCTGAGGAAGCGGCACTTGAACCCCATCGGACAGCGGCCCAGCGCGGCGTACACGGGACACACCTGGAAGTACGCGGACTCGATCTCCGGCTGCTTGCCGGCGAGGTAGGCGCCGATGTCGTGGTTGAAGCGGCACTTGTCGCCGAAGGGACACGCCGCGGTGTCGCCCTGCAGCAGCTTGGGACACAGCGCATTGGGCTCCTTCGACTGGCGGTTGTCCCTGTTCTTGTTCTGGCCACGGCGCTTGCGCTTGTTCTTGTTGTTGCCGCCGGGGGCGCTGTTCTCCAGACGCTCGGACGAGCCCTCGTTGTCGTCGTCGTTGGTAACGAACGAGGAGGAGGACGAGAAGTCCTCGCGGTCGCCGCCTGTGCTGGCTACAATAAACTCGGGCTTGATCTGCGCTATACCTTTGGCGTGGTAGTCTGCGCGCTTCTCAGAGGAGGCAGCCTCCTCGTGGTCCAGTGGACGTTTGTTAGTCTCACTCATCCTTGCTTGGTTGTGGGGGTGGTACAAAGGGGGGTTGTGCCGGGTCTACGCTCATCCATCCAAGGCTGGCTCTTGTATAGAGTGGGTGCCGATGCCGATGCCCTAGTGAAAAATTTCACCAGCACGTGATAGGGAAATCATCAGCACGTGATATCGAGATTATCATCACGTGACAATGAAATAATCATCACGTGATAAGGAAATCACCACCACGTGACACACGCACCACCACGTGACACACGCACCACCACCCACACACCCACACCCACACCCACACACCCACACAACACGTGACCCACCCCTAAACACGTGACAACACCCACACACCGCCCACACCACCCACACACCACCGCCGTCGACAGCGACAACGCCGCGCTCAGCGGAGCGGCACCCGCCCACTGCCGCCCGCCCTGCACTGCACTGCACTGACGGGGGCGAGGCAATACTATGCGCTTCTGGCCTGAGTAATCCGGTGCGCTGGGGGAACGCCACTGCCACTGGGAATCCCTCCCTCCTTCTCTCTCCCCCCCCCCC